>PVKH010050419.1:0-10001 GCA_004027955.1 Chaetophractus vellerosus
GCCTCCTGGCAAACACTGCCCCAGTCCTGCTAGGTATTGCCACCTAGTTCATGCCATAATTGAGTATTCATAAGGCCATTCCACAGTTCTATCAATCTAACTGCTTCAGGGTGATGGGGAACATGGTAAAACCAGTGAATTCCATAAGCACGTGGCCATTCCCACACAGCGTTTGCTGTGAAATGGGTTCCTTGATCAGAAGCAAGGCTGTGAGGAATATTCGTTAAGTCCACAGATGGTAGTTTTGTAAGAAGGATTGCATGCAGGGAAGGCAAACCCATATCTGGAATAAGTGTCTATTCCAGTTAGAACAAATCGCTGCCAAGTCCATGATGGAAGTGGTCCAATGTAATCAACCAGCCACCTGGTTATCACCTCGGGGTATGATGACCTATCAGGAGCTGAGTGTGGGTCTCTGCTGCTGGCAGTTTGGGCACTCCTCAGTGGCTGCAGCCTAGTCACCTTTGGTGAGGGGAAGTCCATGTTGCTGAGCCCATGAATAACTTCCATCCCTACCACCATGGCCTCTTTGTTCATGAGCCCATTGGGCAATGACAGGAGTGGCTGGGGAAAGAGATTGAGTGTTATCTCTCATCCACTTGATTATAAAAATCTTCCTCTGTTGAAGTCACCTTATGGTGAGCATTCACGTGGGACACAAATATTTTCATGGTTTTTGCCAACTCAGAAAGGTCTATACATACACCGCTGCCCCGGACTTCTTTGTCACCAGTTTTCCAATATGATCCTTCCAAGTCCCTGACCATCCAGCCAAACTACTGGCCCATTAATATGTATACAAATGCACCTCTGGCCATTTCTCCTTTATTATGTTTTATTTATGTTTTATTAATAAGTATCAATAAAATTTATTTGTTAAAAAAAAGAAAAAAGATGAACAACCAGGTGCACTACTCAAAGTTCTGCCCACTGGGAGGATTTACCTTCACCACTATCTTTCAGGGACATCCCAGAAAGAGGCTGCAGGGCCACAGCTGTCCACTTTCAGGTGGTACCTGCATATCATGCAGAACCATCCATAAACCAGGCCCGAGTTTTCTCTTCCTCAGGCAACTGATTGTAAGGGACTCCCCAAGAGGCCATGTCTGTGGGCTGGGAAGGAGAAGATAACGTGGCAGGGGTGGTGACCATGGGCATTTGGGCCACTTCCTCTGTAACTTACTTGTGCCTTCAGGACCTGCTCGAGCCCTATCTCGTATATACCACTTCCACCTTATTATGGAGTGCTGCTGTGCACGCCCAACTTTATGGTTTGGTGGATCAGACAATACTCAGCTCATGATAGGCAACTAAGGTCTTGTAGTAACTTGGTGACCCATGGTTCAGCGTTTAGTCTCTACTAAAGCCCAGTAGCAGGCCAAAAGCTGTTTCTCAAAAGGAGAGTAGTTATCTGCAGAGGATGACAGGGCTTTGCTCCAAAATCCTAAGGGTCTGCATTGTGATTCCCCTATAGGGGCCTGCCAAAGGCTCCAGATGGCATCTCTATTTGCCACTGACACTTCCAGCATCATTGGATCTGCTGGATCATATGGCCTAAGTGGTAGGTCATCTTGCATAGCAGCCTGAACCCCCTCTTGTTCCAGTCCCCAATCAAAACTAGCAGCTTTTCTGATCACTCGGTAAATGGGCTGGAGTAGCACACCCAAATGAAGAATATTTGTCTCCAAAATTCAGAGAGGTCAACTAAGCATTGCACCTCTTCTTTGACTATAGGAAGGGCCAGATACAACAGCTTATCCTTCACTTTAGCACATGCCCCCACACCACTGGAAAACTAGAAATTTCACTGAGGGAAAAGGCCCCTATATTTTTGTTGGATTTATCTCCCATCCTCTCTCATACAAATGCCTTACCAACAAGTCCAGAGTAGTTGCTACTTCTTGCTCACTAGGTCCAATGAGCATGATATCATCAATATAATGGACCAGTGTGATGTCTTGTGGGAGGGAGAGATGATCAAGGCCCCTGCGGTCAAGATTATGACATAGGGCTGAAGAGTTGATGAGGGTACTTCAGTTAAGGTGTGGCCCAGCCGAATCAGGGCCCTGCATCGCCTCTTTGGGGATAGCTAACTTCTGAGGGAAACTGAGGACAATTCTACAGAAAAGGGGGCAGCTGTGGACGGGAAGCAGTCAATACTCACACCCTTTGGGGATGGATGTTGCCAGCCTCTTACGAGGACTCCAAACAGAGCACACAGCACCCACTGCAGTAATCAGGAGGAAACTGCAGCACCCAGTAAAAACATTGCCTCTACTGGAAGCAACCTATAGAAAGAGATCGAAACCATAGAAGTGGGGATAACCAATAAGGCAGATCCTTTGAGGAAACTTGAGGTGTGGGATTCAGGGCACAACTGAAAATTTTGGCCTTGAACAAAAGGGGCCCTTTATCTAACTCCGAAACTAGAGGTGATGAAGTTTGCATAAAATCAAAGGCTTTATGCAAATTTGTAAGCAAAGGGTCAAAAAATTCAATATTCACCTATATTTATTGATAACCTACGATTAATACATGTGGGGCGTGTCTTAGGGGCTGGGCAAGTGTATTGGTCAGGGTTCTCTAGGGAAACAGGACAGGAGATATCTGTCAATAGTGTGAGATTTTATAAAATTGTCTCACATGACCACGGGGATGCAAAAGTCCAACTTCCATAGAGCATGCTGCAAACCGGAGGCTCTGATGAAGGTCTTCGATGAGTTCCCCAGGACACGCTGTCCGTCTGAGGTAGAGATGGAAATTCTCTCTCCGAATGCTGAAATCACTTCTCCTTTTAAGGCAGGGGTTCTTAACCTTTTTTGTTCTACACACCCCTTTGCCAGCCAGGTGAAAACCATGGACCCCTTACTAAGTCCACACTATACTGTGTATTATTTAATAAATATATCACACCTGTACCAACACATCTCCACAAGATTAATGTTTTTTAAAAGTTCAATTCAAGCTCATGGACCCCTTGTTAAGAACCCCTGTTTTAAGGCCTTCAAGTGATCAGATAAGACATCACTCAATGCTGATGGCAATCTCCTCAGCTGATTGTAGATAAAATCAGCCATAGGTGCAGTCAACACACTAATGATTAAAGCCCATGAAATATTACAACGAGCCCAGTGCTTTCTTGACCAAACAACTGGGCACCATTACCCGACCAAGTTGACACATTAGCCTAACCAACAAAGCAAGTAACAGCAAAAAAGATAGACAAGGTCCCTTCTCTAATAGAACTTACTATCTGGTAAACCATCAGTTATGAAACAGTCTAATAAGGACCATGGGAACAGAGGGGGGCACAGAGTAAGGAAGGCTTCCCTGAGGAAGTGCTGTCTCAGCTGGTGAAGCTGACAGTGGGGAGTGTTCTAGGCAGAGCATAGGCGACTATGTCTGACTGCATGGAGATGACAGAGAAATACATTGAGGAACTGAAAGAAGTTCAGGGGGTAGTGGTGGAGACAAAAGGTGAAGCCAGAGAGGTAGCTGCAAGCTAGATAACAGCCTAGTCAGAAGCCACCAAAGAGTTTAAGAAGGGAGTGACATGATCAGATCCTCAGTCTTGAAAGATAAATATGGCCATGGTCTCCAAAATTTGAAGGCGTTTACATCTGATAGCCTCAATCTTCTCAGTAAAGGGCAAGGTCATCTGCTCAACGCGAAGAGACGATGGATTAGGGGTGGCGCTTGAGAAAAGTTACAAAGGCTTGAAATAGTTGTTGAGGGAATGGGAAGGGGAGTAGGTGAGATCCCAAAGTGATACTACAACTGTTAGAACACCAATTTGCACATTTATGTGCTATTCTCCAGCAGTCACTTACTAGTCACTGAACAAATAATTATTGTACACCGATCAAAAGCCAGTCATAATATCCATACGTGGATCAGGGGTTGGTAATCTGCAGAATGGATACAGTGGTAGGAAAAGAGGGCAATGATGTTGAACATGCTTGGAGTGTGTGGTGGTTTGTACCCTAGAAAAACATCTTCTTTAACTTAATCCATTCCTGTGGGTGTGACTCTTATAAATAGGACCTTTTGATGAGATTATTCAGGTAAGGTGTGGCCCAGGATGGGTCCTAATCCTATTACTGAAGGCCTTAAAGGGAAGGTCACAGAGGGAGAAATCCAAAGGGAGGAGCCAGAAAGCCAAGGGAACCAGGAAGAGAAGGGAGAGGCCAGGAGAGTTTGCCATGTGCCTTGCCATGTGACAGAGGCACCAAGGGCCAAGGGCCACTGGCAGCCAGCCCCAGAATGCCACTCTTCAGGAAGAAAGCATCGCATTGATGATGCCCTGATTTGGATTTCTCCTACCCTCAAAACCATGAGCCAAGAAATTTCCATTGTTTAAGGCAACCCATTGCATAGTATTTGCTTTAGCAACAAGGAAACTAAAACAGAGTAGCATGGGTAAGAAAGGAGTAAGCCCAGGAGAAGGCAGATGATCGGTGATGCTAAAACCAGAGAAGAGAAATGAGGACATTACTTAAAAGAACCAAGGAGTGAGTACGAGCTGTGTTGTTAGGAGGTTGTGTTCAGAGACTGATATACTAGAGTTTTAAGATTTTTGAAGTGGAATGTAAAAAGCAATATAAGGTTTACTTCAAATCACTGAATTGAGTTCATGGAATTTGAGGCTAGAGTGCTGGATGATAGGCATTTTACAAGACTTAGAAATTGTGATGGAAAACTTGAGCTAAGTGCTCAGATTGTCAGTGAGGCTTCAAGTTCATGCCACAGAGGGAAAAGATGGTAAACTCATCTGTATGGCACCTCCCTTCTCTACTTTGAGAGGCCAACATGACACCGTGGAGAAATGTTTAGCTGGAGACCATTCAGAATCCAGAGCATACAGCCACAGACTCTTATGTTTTATCCTGGCAAAAAGTCAGAGACAATTACAATCTAAACTACAGCCAGAGTTCTCTTATTTAGCCCCTGGATTTCAAATAGAACACTAGAGAACTAAAGACTCAAGAACATGTATACAGTTGTTTTTTTTTAAATGTGAGACCCAAAACAGAAAGTTTAATGACTACATCAGTCATTTTTGCCATTTGAAACTTCATATATTAAAGTCATTGAAATAATGGGGGGGGGGGAGGTATTTAAACCAGCAATCTGTTTATGAGCTACAATTTGTAAGCCAAAAAAAATTCTGCCACTGAGAAATCCTGGCCTACAGATTGATCACACAATTAGGATGTTCCTTTGCATAATCAGGGGACATTAAACAGCACCTTTGGATTTAATGTTCTCGAATACTAATATGACAACAATATAGGCAGCACAGGGAATTGATCCTGGGACCTTCGGGAATGGAGAGGGTACTCAATCTCTTGTAACATCTCAGCTCCCTGGTCTGCCGCATCTCTTATTGTCTCTTTACTGTGTCTCTTTTTGTTGCATCATCTTGCTGCACCAGCTTTCTGTGCAGGCCAGCTTGCTTTTCACGAGGCCCTGGGAATTGAACCCTGGACCTCCTATATGGTAGATGGGAGCCCAATCACTTGAGCCACATCCGCTTCCCTTAAAATCAGCTTTGAATGCTTAGTTTCTTGGTTTTAAATGGAAGATTGGAATGGTAATAGAATTTTTCTAAAATTTTTATAAATAGAACATGGATTAAAATCTCCAATGAACTATTCAGAACTCCCTTTGGGTACGTTCTTCCTCTTAGGCAATAAAAATACTGCTTTCTCCTGCTTTTAAGTGTAGCCCCTTTTCACCAGAGCAGGGAGATTATTTTCCTGCTCTCAAATGGAAAACAAATAAGGAGTCTTGGTGAAAATGACACTGATTCTGGTTGGAGGAATCTTTGGTATGTCTATGTGCCAGTTGGGCCCTGAATCTCAGCAGAGTTGCAACACCTACTCTCCAATTCATTGGACTCACCCAGGACAACTAACAAGATGATGATGATGGACAATGCCCATCCCAAGGAATTAAGAGAGTCTGCAACTGCAAGCAAGGTAGTTCCAACTGCCCCATGGGATCTAACCCCCTCTCAATTAGAGGCAAAGTGGGCATCACCATCCCCAAATCCTCAGGATTGGGAAATGAACAATGGACTAAAGTAGACTTACTATTATTCTACTATAGACATTTTTATTCTAGCAATGGAAGAACTTGTATCATTGATATAAAGGCAGTGGCCACCAGAGGCTCTAAGGAGAAGGAGAATGAAAAATAGGTGTAATACGGGAGCATTTTGGGGACACTGACATTGTTCCACATGATGTTGCAACGATGGATACAGGCCATTATATATTTCGTCATAACTTACAAAGTTGCACAGAACAGAGTGTAAACTACAATGTAAACTATAATCCACTGGCAGTAGCAATGTTTCCATGTGTTCATCAATTGTAATAAATGTACCACACTAAGGAAAGATGTTGTTAATGTGGGAAAAGCATGGGAGGGGAGAGGGGGGCATATGGGAATCCTTTATATCTTTTATGTAACACTTATATAATCTAAAGTTTCTTTAAAATAAAAATTTTTTAAAATAGTGGTTATTTTTATGTAGGTCACCTGTCCATAATATTGTAAAACCCTTGCTGGGGTTCTGATTTAGTCATCTTCGTAACGCCCACAGCATTCAGCCAAGAACCTTCCAAGGAGTTATTACTGCAAGAGCTCACCAAGTGCTTGTTGGAGAAACTAGTGAGTCAAGGCAAATCGACAAGGTTATTTAGGAAAGATAAAAGCAGCAGACAAAACACTAGGCGGTAACTCAAGGACTGTAACTCAAACCCAGTTTTGTTTTGTTTGTCCCATAAATCTAAGACTGAGGTGCGTCTCCCTATTAGAGTAACCCCAGGGGCAGGTCCCTCAAACCCACGCCGACTGCGAGGGCTTCCCGCGCACACCCGCAGCCCCCTCTTCCCCGCCCCCTCCCCGAGAGCCCTCTGGGGTCACACAAGAGCACCCTCCCAAGCTTTTCCTACCAAACATCTTTCCAGGCCTCGGGGTACACCCAGGGACCCCCTGTATCCCACTGGGCTACCCGCCCACCCCGCCACTTCCAAACACGGCAGAGATAAACAAGCAGAAAGGCTGCTTGCTCCCGCGCATGCTCGCGGGCTCGAGCACGGTCATCCTGGCGTGGAAATCCACTTCTCCACATTTTTCAGGTGACCCGGAAGAACTGGTACAAAAACCGCAGGCTCCTCAAAGGAGAAAGCGACTTGGTGGTTTCCGAGAGTGGATCGGAGGCGGCTGCTCCCAAAACCCGGAAAAGCCTCTCGGGAGCGGCTCGCTGGCTGCCGGACGATTTCAGACATGCGCAGTGGCCTCCCCCGCGGCGGCGGCGGCGCGTCCTGAGCCGGAAGGTCCGGCGGCTTCACGCCGGGGCCCGACGTCTCCCGGGTCATGTCGGCCCAGGGCGACTGCGAGTTCCTGGTGCAGCGAGCCCGGGAGTTGGTACAGCAGGACCTGTGGGCGGCGAAGGCATGGCTGATCACGGCCCGCAGCCTCTACCCGACCGACTTTAACATCCAGGTGAGGTCGGGGCCGCGCGTGCTGCTGCGGGGCGGGGAGGGAGCACCGGCGTGCGGGGAGGGAGCACCGCCCGGCGCCCCTGAGGCCGCGGGGGCTGCGCCAGCCTGGGGGTCTCGGCCGCCCCCGGCCCGGCCCTCCCCTGGGATCCCCCCCGAGCTCTAGCTCCGCCGCCCGCGTCCCCCTACACCTCTCCCACGCCTCCTCTCCCGCAAGGCCCACACCCGGAGACTGCGGGCTCCCCTTGACGTCTGGTTGAGCTGCTGTCTGGCCCAGGCAGCTCATCCTCGCCCCTGGGAAAGCGCCATTCGCTCGTCCCTTCCTCATAATGGCAGCCATTGGTGAAGCGTCTGCCACCCCCCCTTCCCCCTGGGAACCGAGGCCGAGGGTCACACTCCCAAGCCCTTGCGGAAAGGCCGCCCCGTGTGGGGCCCTGCGGCACGGACGAGGCTTCACTCTCGGGTTCCACGCGGGGAGGGTGCGCAGTGAGTCCCGCTGGCGATGCCCGCAGTGGGCGGAGGTGACCGAGCTGGTGGCCCGTGTGTGTTGCAGTATGAGATGTACACCATCGAGCGGAACGCAGAGCGGACGGCCACCGCCGGGAGGCTGCTGTATGACATGTGAGTGGTTGAGGCTTCGCTGCAGCTTCTACTGCGCTGCATTTCTCAGGTTTCGCGGCTGAGTGTGGACCTGGGCATTGGGGCAAGATCTGCAAGGCCGTCTAGATCTCTGGGACCTAAAGTTTACTTAGTAGTAAGTCTAGGCCTTCCATTAACTGCTGACAGGCCTTCTGCAGAGACGTCTTCCAGTTCTTATGTTTTAACTTCTCTATCCAATTCTTTTTCCCCTTTTCGAAATAATACATGGTCATTGTAAAAAGTTCGAACAGTAGTGAAGTATAGAGAATAAAAACTGAAAGTCCCTCCTAAACTCACCAGTTTTGTGCATATATATTTATACATATAAAAACAATACATTAAAAAAAAAAGGCTTTGGGGGAGTTACAAAAATGAGATCACACTATTCAGATTTTTCTGCAACTTTCTTTACCTATTGTAGTAGATCTCTTTCCATGTTTGTAGATATATATATGTTTTTGAACAGCATCTCATTATAACACTTTTACTTGTGGGACATGTAAATAGTTTCCAGTAATCTGAAATTATATTCAGTGTATCAGTAAACAACTTCATATTCATATTTGGGTGTTTTTATGTAGAATAGATTCTTAGACATAGATTTTTATAGTCAAAGGGTATGCACTTTTAAGCTTTTGATTTTAAATTTTGATGCCATTAAATTGCTCTCCAAAAAATACTATGCCCGTTTGCATTTCTACCACCAGTGTATGAGAACCCTTTTTCCCACACTCTTGCCAACATTACAGTGTGACAGGATAAAAATGACATATTGGGTTTTTAAAAAATTTGTGTTTATTATATTACTAATAAGGTTGGGTATCTTTTCATATGTTCTCTTTGGCTACTTATATTTTTCCGTGATTTGCCTTTGTCCAATTTGGGGGGGGGTAGTTTGTTTTTTTCTTGTTGACTTTTAGGAGTTCTTTATTTTTTATGGTGGCTTGTCTTTTCACTTATGAAAACCTCTAAAGACTTACAAGTACCTTCATTTTTTATAACTAGTTTTGATTTTCGTTATCGTTATTTTGGTTTGTTTGGGCACACCTAAGTATTCACTTAGAATAAAGAAATATGTGTTTTTCTCCAAATGCTAATGTTCTTACATTCTTTTTTGGATACTCTATAGAATCTGACAGTTTAATTTAATGCATTCATTTTGAAAATAGGTTTGTGAATTTCCCAGACCAGCCGGTGGTATGGAGAGAAATCAGCATTATTACATCGGCATTAAGAAATGATTCACAGGATAAACAGACCCAGTTTTTACGAAGTAAGAATGGAGTGATAAGTTCATGGTCTATACAGTACCATTTCTGGAATACCAAATTATGTAAAGTAATTTCTTGTCTGTGGCGTTGGTACCCATATGTGTATTCTTGGCAACCAAAGTCTGTACAAATGGTGTTGCTTTGTCCCTTGCAAGCATTTGCTTAGAACCCATTTGCTTCCTAAAAGGACGTGGACTTATCAGTGAGCCCTGGGAACTGAGTATATTCTTAACAGGTTTTAGAGAAATCAGAGAGCGTCTATAGATTAGGCAGATCTCCTAAAACTTCTGTTAATTTATCATCTCCTTTTTCTTTTAACATTCTCTCTGTGTTGGTTGCTGCAGCCAATCAAAGGTTTCAAATTCTGGATAAGAAAGAAAGTAGAGGGCCCGGCTAGATAGCTCAGTGGATAAAGAGCTCGCTGGGAAACCACATGGGAGGCCCTGGGTTCGGTTCCCGGGGACCTCTCCTAGCGGGCAGACCGCCTTGAGAAAGGCAAGCCGCCATGGGCGGGCCGGAGCCGCCGTGGGCAGGTCAAAAAGCTGCCACGGACAGGGCAAAAGCCGCCACGGGCAGGGCA
>PVKH010050421.1:0-10003 GCA_004027955.1 Chaetophractus vellerosus
AATTTGGGCACTACAGCCTGATGGAGTGATTGTCCTAAAATGCAAGCCCCAGTTTTCTCTGTCTCTCCATAGTCCCAGAGTATCTGTTTCAGCACAGAAGACTAGCCTCCCCCCCACCCCCCTTTCTGCCACTCCCCAAGGACTCTGGGCTCTGCTCTGGCTGCTGTCCCTACTCTCCACTCCTTCCCTCCTAGTTGGCTTGTATCCACACATTCCCCTCCTCTGGGCAGAACATCTCTGAGAAGTCTTCCTGTGGCTTGCTCACCCCCACACTGCTTGAATGGTTACCCATTTTTGCCCAGGGTATCCTAGGAGCTATTCACACAACCCTATGGCTGCCCCTTCTCTCACCTGCCTATACAACCCCCTGAGAAAAGGATGAATCAACCTAACACCTGTGGATGCCTGGGCCCTAGTATAATGTATAACCCACAGCAGATACCGGGCAAATGTTTGCTGAATGAATAGCTCCTGGCTCTTACTCATGTTTACCTCGTGCTTTCTCACTTCTAATTTAGTTTCCAAATAATGATCAGTGAAGATGTTGGCTCTGAGTGAATATAATTCTGAGAGTGGTGAGGTGAGCCTGTGCCCAGCACCAGAGCACCTTGGGTGGGATAAGGGAGTGTAGTGATGCTCCCGACAGAATCAAGTAAGGGCTCGAACCCCAGAAATGTAAATCTGCTCCAGTGCAGCAGTACAGTCCCACCTGAAGATGGGTTGGCCCTCAGGCAGGCAACACCTCTCTGGCAGGGTCCCCACCCTTAGTAGTCCAATCCTGGCAACATATCTTTACCCCAGAAGCACAGCATGGGTCAGGTGCGATATCCCCTTTGGGAAGTCCTTATGGCTCTGTGTATCAAAGACTCACTTGGACAAGTTCCCTACTTCTGAGCAAGCCCTCATCTTTTCTTATTGAAGGAGCCACAAAGTACAAATAGAACTAAATTCTCTGTGCCTGCAACTGTGGACAAACCTGAACTTTCCCAGGGACAGAAGCAAGCTTTAGCATCCACTAACCTGTCTTTACTGACAGATTCGCCTGCAGGCTTGGAGCCAGCTGCCGCCATAGGCTCTGTGGAAGGCTTTGAGGCTCCAAAGGAGTTGGGGGTACTGGAATCAAGTGGCAGTAGCTGTGGATTGCTGTGAGAGGAAAGCATGGTGCCCGCCAGGGAACCGGAGAGTGGGATGCTGTTAAAGAATGCCGTGGAGAAGTCCCTGTCACCGAGTAAGAAAGAAAGTCAACTTCAAAAATTAATCACATTGAGTATTTTATACATTCTAAATAATTTTTTTTTCAACCCTGGGAATAAGGCAATACATTTTCCTGGCAGAAATCTTGGAAAGTTACAAAAATGCAAAGAGAAAATTAAAATGACTTGATATACTATATTTAATTGAATGTAAGATGCTATCAATTATAAGATGCACTAATATTTTACTACTAAGAAAAAAAAAGTTACCAATTTCAACAGTCAGATGTCATTGATTGAAGAGGTGCACTTTGATTTCAGACATATTAAAATGTCAAACATGTGTCTTAGAACTAATGAAATGCAGCCTATAGAGAGGGCCTCGCTTTCGGTCAGGGGTATTTGGCAAACCCCTGGATAGATGTAACATAATTTCCCCCACTCAGCCTTTACTAAATGGCAGATGCTGACTCAACAGGGGGCACCACATTACTGCTAAAGACTGAGGGCCCCAGGCTAGACCTCCTGGTTCTGACACCTCTGCCACTCACAAGCTCTGTGATGCTGGATGCCTGAACCCACTCTGTAACTCAATTTAGGTTCCTAGTTGTAAAGCAGGAGGTCATAGGACCCTCCTTATGGGGTGGCTCTCAGGACTGAAATAGTTAAAGCAACCTATGCTTAGAACACAGAGTAGGTGCTCAACCATGCTTAGTATTAAAATTGCCATTACTATTAAAATTGTCATTTCACACATTGTGTGGGATAAATTCCTAGAAGTGGAACTCCAACAGCAAATGGAATGTTCACTGACAATTTCTGATAAATATTTCTAAAGGACCCTTGAGTGTGTCTTTTTCCCATAGCCCTACCAACAGTTTTATCAAATTTTTTGCTATTTGTCAATCTGTCAGGTGAAAGATGGTATATTATTATAGCTGTGAGTGAATCTGAACATTTTTCATATAGAAACATTTGACCTCCTTTTTTGTAAACTGTTCATATCCTTTGTTGTTCTACTTGGTTACTGATCTTTATTACTGATTTGAATGACCTCTTAAAGAAAACAATTCCTTATATGAGTAGGAAATATTTTCTCCAGGTTGTTGTGTTCTGACTCTTTATAGTGGTTATTTTTCCTTGAAAACAAAAAAACAAAAAAACAAAAAACGTTATTTTTAACTGCTCTAAATCTTGTCACTTATAGAACAAACTTTCAACTCCTGAGATTATAAAAATACTCTTCCCTGGAGCCTCTAAAATTTTAAACAAAAAAGTTAAACATCAAAAAAAAAAAATCTTGAAACTGTTAAATATATTTAATTATAAATTGTAGGGTAGGGATCCAACTCTTTCTAGAGGGCTACCAGGTATTCCTGACTCCATTTATTGAATTATCTAATATTTTACCATTGACGTGAAATGCTACCTTTAAAATTCTCTAATATATTTGGGCCTATATTTGAAGTTTCTATTCTTTTCCATAGCTTTGTCTATTTATATATTAGTACCTCACTGTTTCAATTATAGCTTATACGTTTTAATATCTGGTAGGGCCAGTCTCCCCTGATTAACATTTTGTCAGAAATATTATGGCGTTATTTGTTTTTCTACTTGAACTTTGGAATCAGGTTGTCTGACCCTGAAAATTCTTGTGGCTATTATTATTATTTTTTGGTTCATGTTAAATTTAAAGGAGAATTGACATCTTTATGATGTTGAATTATCCTTGCTAATTAACAAATGGTAAGCATTTCTAGTTCTTTCTTTGAAATGCTCAGCAAAGTTATAAAGTTTTTCTTCAAAAAGATCTTCTACATTTCTACTCATGTTCTAGATATTTCACTTGCGAATGGTATTACTCGATCTTATTATGTTGGTTGTATCCAACCACCTTATTGTCTTCTTTAATTGTCTATGGCAGTTTTTTCCAGTTGATTCTCTTGTAGCTCATATCACCTTTAAAAAATGATATATTTTTACCTCATCCTTTCCAATTGTTACAACTTATTCCTTCTTTCAACTAACTGCATGGACTAGACCTTTTATTTTATAGTTACAAGAGTAGACATTTGTTTAGTTTTTGAATTTATTTGAAATAAGACAATTTACCAAGTTAAGAAAGCAACCACCAATTCCATTTAATTGAGTTTTAAATCTCTTAAATACTCATGAGGTTGAATTTTACTAAGATGCCTTTTAAACCTCTATTCGATGACAACATAATTTATTTCTTTTGATCTATTAAAATATACAATTAAGTTTCCCAAAGTTTGAACCTCCTTGCTTTCCTGACTTAAACCTTACTTGGTCACAGTGTATTAAGTCTTTTAATATGCTATGAGAATCTGTTTGCTACTATTTTATTCAGGATTTTATTTTGATATTCTGAAGTGAGACTTGACCTGGAATTTATTATGTTATATATTTGTCATGTTTTGATACAAATACTATGTTCAATTCATGAAAAAAAAAAAAGCATTTGCAAGCATTCCTTTTTTTCCTATGAACGAGGACATGTGAAATAGTATTAGAATATATGTTCCTTGAAAGTTTGTTAGAATTCCCCTGTGAAAGCTTCTTGCTCTGATGGCTTTAGCGGAGATAATTCTTTGACAATGCCTTCTATTTCTTCTATAATAACTCATCAGTGCAGATTTTCTTCAATTTTGGTCATTTTACTTTCCTTAAAACATCCATTTTCAAATTTATTTGCACAGAGTTCAGCAGTATCTTATCCTTTTGATTTATTCTTTATCTCTGATTATTTCCCACTTATTTCTAGTTTGAATATTTGTGGGATTTTTTTCCTTTTGGATGCACCAAGCTAATAATTTACTTATTCCGTTGTTATTTATTTTAACAAGGGAACCTAGAGGGTGAAAAAGCTCTTAAGACCAAAGGAATCAAGTTCTGAGGCCAGAAATATGCACCCTATGGCAGAAAACTGGCTTTAGGCTAAGTAAGAAGCTCTTCCCTGCCTCCATACAGGGTGAGGCCTGAAAGGATCCACAGAACAAAAGTGCCACCATCACCATACCACCTCTACTTCTACAACCCTCATTCACTCCCCCAGGCCCAGCAGTAGCAAAACACTTCACATACGTGGTCTCACTTGGCCCTAATACAAGTGAGGCAGGTGACTTTGTACCTATAGATTCACAATGGGAAAATGGCTTGATCAGAGGAAAATCACTGTTCTGGGAGGAGTTTCCCTATCTTGGCTCTGCCCTCTGGGACCCAAATGCCCGCACAGCTAACATGAGGAGGTTGAGCCAGCACATCATATCATTAAAGGCCTCTTCAGACTCAAGGAACACCAGAAAAAACTCATGAAGAATTCAAAAGTGTGAAGGACTACTGTACATGTTCACCACAACATACTTCTTGATGCCCTGAGCAGACCAGCTGAAAGATTATAATACCAAAAGTAAATGATAATGGGAGGCTAGGTCTTTCACACAGGGCCTTATTTCCTTTGAACCAACATATATCATTTTGGGGAGAATGGCCAATCCAAAAGCAAGCCTGAGACAACAACAGCAAATGGTGAATGAGGCCACTTGCCCTTTTCCATTCACCATAAGGAAATGTGTCTCAGAACCCTATGTTTCACTGAGCAATTCCACTTCTGGGAATTATCCGGAGGGAACAGTTATAGATGTACTCAAAGAGTCACTTATAATAATTTAAAGCTTCACCAAACCAGAGTCCACAGTTAAAGGGATAGGTACATAAATCATGGTGCTTTCATAGGCTGGACATGTGTACAATCAGCAAGCCAAGGCTTCAGAGGACTATTTATTAAAATGGGTGAAAGGTTAAGACACAGTAACAAGTGGGAGGAAAAGGGAGGTTACAATCCATCAGGTATGACCCTATTACACACACACACACACACACACACATATTGAGAGAACAAAGTCTGGAAGTAACACTGTTAACAGTGGTTTTATCAGAGACTGGATTATGGGATTATAGGCAATGCCTTATGTTCCTTACGTTTTTATATTTTCTAAAGTTTCAACAATGAGAGTATATTAGTATAATAATCAGAAAAAAAGTTTATAAAAGGAAAAAGGAAAAATCAGTTTGCCCTCTCGACCTAGTGAGTCTTCCAATGCTCCGCAGAAACTAATCCACAGCTGGAAGGCATTAGAAGACACCCTGATCTTGAGGAACGGCCCCATTGGCCTTTTAGCCTGCCTGGCCTCAGACCTCCTCTCCTACCATCTCTCAGCACAAGGGAAGCATGTGCCAGAGCACTGTGAGGAGCCGGTGGGAAGCTGGGCTGAACAACCTTGATTTCACATGCTCCAGGTCTGATGGTCCAAGAACCTGTGAAGACCCTGACCGTGAAAGTGCTGACTGGTGAAAGGAGACAAGAAGACCTCCTCAGAGAAGGTCACAGAAAGCTCAGAGAATGATCAAATACCCAGTGTCCAGCTGTGCTATGCAGAGAGGCGTGATTCTTCTCCGACCATCTGCTGTCCGAGTCTCAACTTGTTTCTTTAAAAGATTCTGGCAAGGTAGAGTGACAAAAATGAATGGAAAAGTTTCTGTCAAATATCTCCAAGTGTCAAAAAAATAAGGTTTCTAAGGAAATTTATTCTAACTTCCCTTTCTACAGTCTTTCTGGGACAGCTAAACTAATCCACCTAATTAACGAAGGAGCAATTTTTATCAGGGTATGTACTCAATTCCCTGCACAGTAAAGAACAAGGGCACAAATCTCTCAGTTGAACGAGCAACAAGCAACTTCCTCTCAATCCACAGTATCTCCACCTGGCAAGTTCCTAGGCCTACACTCCTATCTCTAAGCAGGTGATTCCAACCCTTTTTCAGTCCCAGAGCTCCTTCTTCCCCTATTGGCTCAGACCAAAAGCTCTCAATTATACATTATATCCTTATCACCTGGAGCAGGTATTTCAACCTACACAAGCTACTGGGGATGGTTTAAGCTCCGCAGGTGATCTCAACACTTTCTACTCTGCTGCTGCCCCATCTCCAAACCCCAACCCCCAGTAAAACAGGGGCTTCCAAAGAAACTGAATATCTAACATAGATGAAGAAGGAGGAAGCCCACAGAAGTCCCCTAAGGGAAGAGCGTAAAACCCACTATTTTCAGTATCTAGAGTTTCAAAAAAACACCAGCAGGTGAGGTTCAGAAGTTCCTCCAGTAAACTACCTCCTCTGGGGTTTCCTGGAACAAGGAAGCCTTTAATAAAGGTGCTTTAGGCCCAGTTACTGGCTCACGCACCTGAGGGCAATGGTCTTGCAGTAGGCTCGATACACCCTCCCTCCAAGGAAGCAGCCCATCTTCACTTGTGACCATGTCCCCATCCCCTGCATCCTGGGCACATTGCCTATCCCCCACCCCACCTCTAACCTATCCTGCTTCCCTCCCTGGGCTTGGCCATGTGTCTATGCCCTTGGTGGCCCCAGGCCAAGCCCTCACCTTTCTGATGTCCTCTAGACTTTCCCCATTGACCACGCCCGTGACTGAGGCAGTGGAGCCTGTCTCTCTTGCCACGGCACTCTTTTGATCAAGCTGTTGCTGCTGCTGCTGCTGCTGCTGTCTCCGCTGATACTTGAGCATCTCGGGATTCTCAATGACAGCTGTGGAGAGCTGGGCCTCGGTCATGATGGCCAAGCTCTTTCCATAGGTGGATTGGTGAATGCGGCTCTGGAGGAAGCAGAAGAGAGGGAAAACAAGCTTCATGTGAGCAGCAATACAGCCTATACTCCCACTAGTGGGTGGGCTGCAGCATGAGTTCTCTTGGCTTTGAGAATGAAAAGGGCCTAGGGCAGGGTTCCCAGAGCCCTGGATGCCGGCTCCCACCACCTCCTGCCCTATTCTGCCTCTTATTGAGGAGCTAACTGGAGAAGTCTGTACTCTCCCCAGATGTTCACAACCCTCTATGTATCTATAGCTGGGGATGAAAGCAAATGAAATAACTGACAAGTAAACATCCACCACATGGTCTCGCACAGTACTAATGGCAATAAACATGTGCTGAACTGAAAATAAGATGCTCACATCTCTAACTTAAAGTTCTTAACTCACTCCAAGGACCCCAAATGCTCTTTGGGGATCAAATATTGACAACAATGGTCTGCAACCACTGCTCCTGTCTTGGATATTAACTCCTATATGGTTGTAGGTCCCCATGGAACTGATAGCAGTGTTTCTAACAGCAAGGGAAAACTTGACACAGCAGACCTGAGGGAAATTCTTCTCTGGCACTGCCACCACCATGTCCTGATATTTCTGAGTGGGGCCCCTCCCTCCCATGTTCCTAGGTCTGATTAGTCCTGTTCTGTAACAAGCTGACAGGAACCCCCTGGGGGCATGAATAGTGTCCACCGCATACACTGCACTGGCACCTGTAAAAGTGTGATGAGGAACCGACTCACACGATGATGTACAATAGACCAAAGTGGTGTTCTGCCTGGGAGCAGGGACTGTGGTTAACAGGGTGCTTGCCTTACATCTGAGGATGCTGGGGGTGGGGGGTGGGGTTTGGGATCTGATACTGCAGGGCCTGGCATGCCAGGATGAGCCCAGACCTTCCCCTTCTTCTTGCTACCTTGGCTTCTATCCCCTAGAATCCAGAGTTTGCGTGATGCTTCCCTAGTGTGTCTCAAACACAGGGTCCCTGCCTGTCACTTGGGCAAAGATAGGCCAGTTAGGGTTATATAGATTCCCACTATGACTCTCCAAGCCAGGGAAGTATACAGTGATCTCAGGCCACCTGCCTGACAGTGACAAGGTGGGAAGAAGACCTGAGGCCACCGAGATACCCTTCTTTGACTGAAAAATAACTTGATGCTTGGGGTAGCAGTAAACACAGTAGACCCTTGCCATGAGGGCTTTACCTCCTAGTGGGAGATCCACTCAGTAACTCAAGAGAGAGCTTCCTTGAGCAATAACATCACGAAGGGGAGAGCTGCCCACTGTTCTGGGCTTTCACAGAGCTCTTTTCAGACAAGTAAGTATGTCCCACTTAGAGCTGGCAAAAGCTGCTCTGTAGAAAATGGGAGGTTTTCAAGCCTATGGCAGGTAAAAGCAGAGCCTTTCCCAAAGCCCTTGAAGAAGGGCACAGACCACATTGCCCCAGAGAGGAGGGCCTGGCCAGAGGCAGTGGGCCTGGGTTCATGCCTCTGTTCTCACACCTAGGGGTCATATATGGCTATGGCCAGAGGACTTAACGTTTTCTGGTTTAGTTACCTCATTGTTGAAACAGATAAGCCTTGCCTTAAAGGGCTTCTATGTAATTTAAATGAGATAATATATGCAAAATGCATAGCCCAGAGTCTGGCAAACAGTAAATGTTAGAAGTAATGACTATTACTCTGAATACTGCTGGTCCATGGCAACGTGTGTCAGCACAAGACAATGGGAAAGTGGCATGAGCAGGGACCTGTGGGGAGTCACACCAGCTCTCCCAGGATGAAACCCTGGCCTGCTATCAATACAAGAAGAGGTATCCAAAATAGTAGTACTCTTTATTCCAGAACTTGGTTCTGACATGAATTGAGACTTATTTTAAAATTAACCTATTTTGTACAGATAAGGATTATAATCTATAAAAGGAAACATGTCCATGTATCTCACAAGGGGCCAATCAAAGGGGCCTCCAGAGTCTTGTGGCCACTTTTCTGTGGCCCCGGAGTATACAGCAGCCCCCAGGACACCAGCTGGCAGTGTGCTTGCTGTTTGCCTACCTTCTCCTCCTCACTCAAGGGGTCTCCAAGCTCATCCTGGGAGAAGTCTAGGAATGCCACAGAGCCATCCATGGAGCACACCAGGATACCCAGCCCATTCAGAGTCCTGAAAGAGATGATGCCAACAGCCTGGAGCAGATGCCCAAGATGGGTATCTGCACTTCAGCAACTGGCTAGAGGACAGGGGGCAGCCATTACTCTATGGGGATGTCCCATTCCATGCCTAGGGTGGACAACAGCAGCCCAAAGGCCCTTGGTGCCCTTTAGTTCCAATCACACATACAAAGTATCTCTCACCATAAGTAAGAATTTCAAGAATTTCACTTTTATTTATCTTATGTTTGAATCCTCTCAAAAGTTTGTTTTTAGGATTAATATAAGTGTGCCTGGACAGGATTTTTTAAAGTAATGCTTCCAAAATTTGTTAAGCTGCCTTTTGTCTGTTATTTTATTTTCTGAAGTTGAAATAAAGCTTATTAAAAAAAATAATTTGAGGAAATGTACTTCGAAATAAGGTCACTGAGAAGCAGAAAATGAGCCCCCAAAGGGATGCTGTTATGGTGAGTGTAATGACAGTGAAATGGAACCCCACTGGGACCACATCATTCTCCTTTTCTCAGAGAAATCCCAGTTTAACTGAGAAGACATTTTCCAGGGGCCAGACCTCAAAGGAGTGAGAAGATAGGAGATATTCTCACCACACTGGGGTATGTGCGAACAGCACCCTTAGGGACTGCTCCTGCTCGACACCTGGGAGGGGCCAGTGGCTGGCTGACTCTGACCACATTCAGGAGGCCTCAGGTTCCAAGGCATGGCTCCTCCATTCTCAGCCCATGCAACCTAACAGGAATCCATCTTACCAAGAGATATCCATGATGGACTTGTCAAACAATTCATGGATGACAACAAGAGGCCGCTTCAGACATGTGAGCTAAAAGGAAAGAAGCAGCAATGGTTAATAAAGTTACTGAAAATCCCTTCTGTCCTCTCAGCCCAGTTGACACTCCCAGTCATAAGAGCCTCGCTCAGTTTCTGCTGACATATGGGGCATATTCAACTCCATTCAAACAGCAACTGCTGTG
>PVKH010050422.1:0-10002 GCA_004027955.1 Chaetophractus vellerosus
CACCACCCACCTGTCCCATCCCCCCAACACGCAACCGTACCCCATCACCTCACCACAGATTACGTCCCTATGGGTGATGTCCCACAACTTTCTCTTCTCTTTTTCTTTCTTGTAAACCTATCTTTCAGACCTTAGTTCTCAGGGAATGCTCAATTTCCTTAATTCATATCAGTGAGGTCATGTACTGTTCATCCTTCAATGCCTGGCTTGCTTCACTCAACATAAGGTCTTCAAGATTTGTCCATGTTATCCTGTGTGTTAGCACTTTATTCCTTCTTACTGTTGATTAATATTCCATTGTATGTATGTACCACATTATGTTTATCCATTCATCTGTTGATTGGCACCTGGGTTGATTCCAACTTTTGGCAATAGTGAACAATGCCTCTATGAACATTGGTGTGCATATATCTGTTTGTGTCTTTGCTTTCAATTCTTCTGGGTATATACCCAGCAGTGGAATCGTTGGATCATATGGAAGATCTATAGTTAGTTTTTTGAGGAATGCTAAACTGTCCTCCACAGTGGCTGGATCATCCCACAATCCCACCAGCAGTGTGGAGGGTTCCCATTCCTCCACATCCTCTCCAACATTTATAGTCTGCTGTTTTTTTAATAGCTGCCATTCTAATGAGTGTAAGATGGTATCTCATTGTCGTTTTGATTTGCATTTCTCTAGCTAGAGATGTCAAGCATTTTTTCATGTGCTTTTTAACCATTTGTATTTCTCCCTTGGAGAAGTGTCTTTTCAGGTCACTTGCCCATTTTTTAAATGGGTTGTTAGTCTTTTTATTTTCGAGGTGTAGGATCTCTTTATATATGCAGGATATTAGGCTCCTATCAGATATATGATTGCCAAATATTTTCTCCCTTTGGGTAGGCTGCCTTTTCATTTTCTTTCCTTCTTTATTTTTATTTATTTTTTATGTATTTTTATATATCTATATATATTTTTAGGATACATTGATTACATAAATGTTACACAGAGATTCCAGGAGTACCCATATGCCACCCCCCACACCTCCCACAACCCCCCACATACACATCCCTTATCAGTGTGGCATGATGCCTGTGATAGATATACACATTTTGGGGCTTTGCCATCAAGCATAGATCACAGTTCAGACTGTAGACAACCCTGTCTCCCATACAGTTCCGCATGATACATGATGATACAAAATGGCCTACATCTTCCATTGCAGCATAACCCAAGACAATTCCCAGGTCCCCAAAAAAAACTCCGCATTACAATTGCGCTTCCCTCACCCTGCTCCCAAAGTGTCCAGTGACCCTGGCTCCACATAATTTTGCAATTTCTTCCATTTCATATATCATAAGTCTATAGCAGGACACCAACAAGTCCATTCTAGTCCATAGTTCTTCCCCCAATCCTTTGACGTGTAAAAGTTTTTAATTTTGAGGTGATCCCATTTATCTATTTTTCTTTTGCTGCTCGTGGTTTGCTGTGAAGTCCATGAAACCATTTCCTATTACAAGGTCCTATAGATACTTCCCTACATTATCCTCCAAGGTTTCTGTGGTCTTGGCTTTTATATTTAGATCTTTGATCCATTTTGAGTTGATGTTCATATAGGGTGTGAGATGATGTTCCTCTCTCATTCTTTTGCATATGGATATCCAGTTCTCCATGCACCACTTGTTGAAGAGGCCATTCTCTCCCAACTGAGTGGGCTTGGTGGCCTTGGCAAATATCAGGTGACTGTATATGTGAGGATCTATATTAGAACTCTCAATTTGGTTCCACTGGTCAGTGTGTCGATCCTTGTGCCAATACCATGCGGTTTTAACCACTGTAGCTTTGTAGTATGTTTTGAAGTCAGGTAATGTGATACCTCCAACTTCATTTTTCTTTTTCAATTTGTCTTTGGTGATTTGGGGTCTCTTACCTTTCCAAATAAATTTTGTAGTTAGTTTTTCCAATTTCTTAAAAAATACAGTGTTGATTTTTTGGGGGATTGCATTAAATCTGTAGATTAGTTTGGGTATGATAGACATCTTGATGATGTTTAGTCTTCCTATCCGTGAACAGGGAATATTCTTCCATTTATTTAAATCTTCTCAATTTCCTTTAACAATGTTGTGTGGTTTTCTGCATATAAGTCCTTTACATCTTTAGTTAAATTTATTTCTATGTATTTGATTCTTTTTGTTACTATTGTAAATGGTATTTTTTTCTTCATTTCCTCTTCAGATTGCTCATTATTGGTGTACAGAAATGCTACTGATTTTTCAGCATTGATCTTTTAGCCTGTGATGTCACTGAACTTCTTTATAAGTTTTAGAAGCTTTGTTGTAGATTTCTTGGGACTTTCTACGTGTAGGATCATGTTGTCTGCAAATAATGAAATTTTTACTTCTTCCTTTCCAATTTGGATGCCTCTCATATCTTTTTCTTGCCTCAGTGCTGAGTCAGTACTTCTAAGACAACGTTAAATAAGAGTGGTGATAGTGGGCATCCTTGTCTTGTTCCTGATCTCAGAGGGAAGGCGTTTAGGATTTCAACATTGAAGATGATGTTAGCTGTGGTTTTTTCATATATACCCTTTATCATGTTCAGAAAGTTTCCTTATATTCCTATCTTTTGTAGTATTTTTATGAGGAAAGGGTGTTGTATTTTGTCTAGTGCTTTTTCTGTGTCTATAGAGATGATCATGCGGTTTTTTTCCTTTTGATCTGTTTATATGGTGAATTATATTGATTGATTTTCTTATGTTGAACCATCCTTGCATTACCGGGATGAAACCCACTTGGTCATAGTGTATAATGCTTTTGATATGTTGTTGAATGTGATTAGCAAGTATTTTGTTGAGGCTTTTAGCATCTAGGTTCATTAGAGAAAATGGTCTGTAATTTTCCTTTCTTGTGGTATCTTTATTTGGCTTTGGTATTAGGGTAATGTTGGCATCATAGAATGAGTTAGGCAATGTTCCTTCTACTAATATTTTTTGGAAGAACTTAAGCCGAATTGGTGTTAGCTCTTTCCAGAAAGTTTGGTTGAATTCCACTGTGAAGCTGTCTGATCCTGGTCTCTTCTTAGTTGGGAGGTTTTTGATGACTGAGTCTATCTCTTTACTTGTAATTGGACTGTTGAGTTTATCAATTTCTTCTTTTGTCAGTGTAGGCTGCTTGTAAGTTTCTAGGAATTTGTCCATTTTCTCTAAATTATCATTCTTGTTGGCATATAATTTTTCAAAGTATCCTCTTACGATACTCTTTATTTCAGTGGGGTCAGTAGTGATATCCCCGTCTTCATTCCTTATTTTGTGTATATTCATCTGCTCTCTCTTTTTCTTTGTTAGAATGGCTAAGGGTTTGTCAATTTTATTGATCTTCTCAAAGAACCAGCTTTTGGTTCTGTTTATTTTTTCTAGTGCTTTCTTATTTTCTATTTCATTTAGCTCTGCTTTAATCTTTGTTATTTCTTTCTTTCTGCTTCCTTTAGGGTTAGTTTGTTGTTGTTTTTTCCCCTTACCAGACCACCGGCAGGACTCGGGACCGCTCAGCCCCTCGCCCAGAGAATAGGGCTTAGCTGCCTATGT
Organism: Chaetophractus vellerosus; assembly: GCA_004027955.1. Lineage (NCBI taxonomy): Eukaryota > Metazoa > Chordata > Mammalia > Cingulata > Chlamyphoridae > Chaetophractus > Chaetophractus vellerosus. The sequence goes on from PVKH010050422.1 coordinate 3,561, forward strand.
TTGCAGCTGGGGAATAAACAACTCATGATTTTATATTGGGCAGTCCACCTCACCATCCAGCTCCCTCCAGATCGATGCACCCAAGACTTTTGTTCCACAGGCTCCCAGAAAAGACCACCTGGCAGACTCCCATCCCCAATCAGCTGTCCTGTGCTGGAGAGATGGCGAGGGCCCACCTAAACCGATGCCATTTTGGCTCCCTGTCTTCGTTGATAGGTTTCTGATGCTTGTTTATCCCTAAATTGTTAGCTATTGTTTTCCAGTTAAATATTTTTAACTTAAAAAATAATATTTTAAACTTGAACGTTATAGTAAAACACTTGGGAAACATGGTTTTACAAGGTATAATCTCTCTACATCTGAATAATGCAGAGTCACATGTAAACTGGAGAGACTTTTGAGGTGAGGAAATAATTTTCCATCGTGCTGTGTATTATACTGTTTTCATTTATTGAAACTGAAGCCTTTTTGAACAGCATTGTTTTCTCATATTGCCCAGTAACTGAAATAAACTGCCTAGAGCCTTGATTCCTGGATGTGATATATTTCCAATATCATTCTGAGTAGGAATCTTGAGCTACCATTTCAAGACTTTTTTCAAACTTGAGCTCCTGGAGGACTGGATGGAACCTACCACAAAATTGTAAGGCTTGGGGAAGTCATCAGAGGGAAAGAGAAAATAAAAATAAAGAGAAAATAATGAAAATGAAACCCACAACAACTTCATATATGAATAATGGAGAAGGTAATATTTGAAGAAGAGCCCATAAGACACATCAAATCAGCTACTTATTTCATGAAATAGAGTCAATAAAAATATATCAAGTTCTAGACATAGTAGTGAAACTAAAACATGTCATGGACAGAGATAATATTAAAAGCTATGAGTAAAGAAAACAAAAAATCAAATAAAATCTATCAGAGGGAAAAGAAAGATTAATATATATAAAGTGTGTGTATATATACACCCACACTAAAATCTATTTCCTCTTCCTTTAGGTTATTCTTCCATTTTAAGATACATTATGTATCTCTAGCTTTTCTTTTTTTCTTTTTTTCTTTTCTGCTTTTTGTCTCCCCGCCGCCCCGCTGCAGTGACACGCCGAGTCAGCTTCACCGGTGAGCGGTGGCCTTGCCCACTCACGGGCAGCTTGCCCTGCTTGTGGGTGGCTCTGCCCTGCCCGCGGGCAGCTCCACTCTGCTCGCAGGTGGCTCTGCTCTGCCCATGGTGGCTTTGCCCTGCCCGTGCTGGCTTTTGCCCTGCCCATGGTGGCTCTGCCCTGCCCATGGTGGCTTTTGCCTTCTCAAGTGGTCTGCCCGCCCGGAGAGGCCCCAGGGACCAAACCCAGGGCCTCCCATGTGGTAAACCGGTGCCCTATCCACTGGGCTATACAGCTGGCTCCTCTAGCTTTTCTTATAAAGTCCAAAGTTCAATATTCTCATCTCTTTCCAAATATTACAGGAACATTAGCATGCTTTCACTTTTCTCATTGAGTTTTCCTTAGTGTTTATAATTACCTTTTAATGCAAAAAATACAAAGTAGTCAATATTTTATCTTAAACAGTAAGTTTTATCAGTATCTATGCTCATTGTTATTCTTATAGCCCCTCTTTTCCCTTTAGTGAAATTTATCCTGTAATAGTTCTTTAATGAAGGTCTGTGGTTTTGGTCTTTGTATGCTGGAAAATGTCTTCATTTTTTCTCCCTCTGAAATGATTGTTTAACTGGGTATAAAATTTCAAGCTGAGTTAATTTCTCCCTGCACTTGCACAAAATTACTATTGTCTCCTCAAATACATTCAACCGCATATAATTTATTTAATTTGCTTGAGAAGACAATAATAATAGAAATAGATTTTAGTTAACCATACTCTGGCATGTAGCCATTATACCTTAAACCTGTGTTGTTGTATTTTTTAACCTTGTGACTATAATTAAAATGACCATATAATTTATCCTCTAAAATTGAGACACTTCTGAAACTGAAAGATGGTATAGTGAATAACAAAGCTAAAGACATATGCTAAAGACATAAATTGGGAATATCCCAGGCAAATCATATGGCATATAGGCACATAAACTATGATGAGTCCAATCATTTTCCCTCCAGTAAAACTTAAGTTTCTTGGACCTTCATTCAAATTGATGTCCCTTTTGTCCCCATGTCCCAATTTTTATACTTCTTCTTCTTCTTCTTCTTCTTCTTCTTCTTTTTTTTTTTTTTACTTCTTCTAATTCATACCTGGAATATCTGAATTTGAAGACATTTCCCAGTTCATTAATTTTCCTAAGTCTCTTGCTATACTGGTAAAATCCCACTTTCACATTTATAATTTCCTAGAAATTTTATTTTTTTAAGCTAAGTAAATCAGGTCCACATGACTATTTAATTTCACATAGTCTGTAAAAATTGAAAATAGGATGACAGCAAAGTATTTCATTTCCTTTTGACACCGTGGTTTTCAAGCATTTTATAGGCAACAGCCTTCACTATACAAATGAAAACAAATGAACAGAAGTTTTTAATGACCTCGTAACATTAGTGTCCCTCACTGTCTGTTTATCTCCAACCTCTTGTTTCTTTATTCAAGAAAACAAAACAAACAAACAAACAAAAGAAGATGTTTGAACTGGTCACTGACAAGGAAATTCTGCTTTGAGTCAGTTACCCACGTGTGAGCTTTCAGGTTGAGGCAGGTTGAGGGTAGGAGTCAGAGCGTTTGGGATGGTTTCATAGCCTGCTGACCCCTCAGAAGTTGAATTACACACCTACCACCACTGTATAAAATCTAGACTTATTTTATTTGTTCCTGATCCTTGGGTCTGGTTTATACTGTACGAATTTGACTTGGAGCGAAATCTTAAATTATTCTGACTTAGGGAGTTTGGAATCATTTCACACCTGGCTGTGAGTGATTCATCAATTTGAACTGTCAGATAAAAGTCTAAGCGTTTTGGTTGACAATAGGGAGTGCAAGGGAATACCAGCTGCCCCACTATCTTCTCTTTCTTTCAGTGTGAATCATATAATAATAATAAAATTCATCTCTCTAGGTAAGGTTTCTGAACCCTGTAGTTTTTATCCACTGTCTTCCCACTGCTACAAAAATGGGGTTAGCATTTCATCTTCTCCATCTTTCTTAATTTACCAAGTTCCTATGGTTTAGAAGGAGGAGAACTATTTTTCTGTGTAGGTGAAATAAAGACAAAATTTACCTTTATTTCTTATTGTGTTATCTTTTCAGATCTTGGTTTGGCAAAACCCTTAAAGTTCCTAGGACCTGCTGAGCTTAATTGAGCAGAGATCTGTGGTGGAATATGACTATTTTCTTAGTTCACATAAAGGTATTATTATTGAACAGCTCTTCTGAAGAATTACCAAGTACAAGGCTGAGTGAAGTTTCTGACGCTTTTCTTTATCTTTATTTTCGAGATCAAGTAAGTAGTTACTGCTTCAGAGCTGAAACAAAACCTACAAAAACTAAATGAGAAACCAATAATTGGTAAAGGGGGAAGTTGTAATGGATGGTTATAATATAAGAAGAAATCTGTCTGGCTTCACAATGCTTCCAGTCTATGTACCCTGGGAAGATTTTTTTCATCATTGGTAAAGTGCTCAACTGACTGGAGAAACCTCATTTACTCTTTTGAATATTTTTCTCACCAATGTTTCTTTTCTCACAGATGGCCTGTGAGAGAGGCCTTTCCCTTTGCTTATTATGAAAGCAAATTATCAACCCTTGGTCTCTCAGCTTTCAGAATGTCAGAAAGAAGCAGTGACCTATTCAGTTTGCCTTAAGGAACAACTTTGAGTATTAAATTCTTGGGAGACAGACCCCAAGATGACTGGGCCAGCAAACCATACCAGTGTGTTTATAATGTGTTCCACTGAAATTTCTTCATCATATGTTTTGATCATTCACTTCTGCTTCATTACTGGAAGGTCTCTGACAAATAGTTATTTGGTTAATGTGGGAGGACCAGATGCTAGTGCTTTGGGCTTCTCCTCATTCCTTGAAACTGCCTTTAAGGCACTTTTGTAGAATCCTAGAGTTGGAGTTAGAACACTTAAGGAATAAAGCTCAACCACCAAGTCCTTAATGATTTAACCCATCTTGCCAGAGTAACTTAAGGAAAATTTATGCTGTGGTATTCCAGGGGAGCCAGAGGAAGATAGATGACCAGGTAGGTTTTCCACTAAAAGAGAGAGGTACAGGAAGTGGATGTGGCTCAAGTGACTGAGCTCCCACCTATCACACTGGAAGTCCCTGGTTTGGTTCCTGGTGCCTCCTTAAAAAGACAGTGAGCTGGCATGATGGGCAGGCATGGCAAGCTGACACAACAAGATGACACAACAAGAGGCACAAGAAGGAAAATATAATGGGAGACACAGCAAAGTAGGGAACAGAGTTGGCTCAAGTGATTAAGCGCCTCCCTCCCACATCAGAGGTTCCGGGTTCAGTTCCCAGTGCTTGCTAAGGAAACAAGGAAGACAACAGACAGAGCAAGTGCAAACAATGAGAGTGGGGAGAAATAAATAAAGAAAATAAATCTTTGAAAAAAAGAGAGAGAGGAGGTAATGGGAAAAGGAAGATTCACATTCTGGAGGCTGTGTAGGGCAGGAAGAATGAAGAGCCTAAACTTTAGAGAGAAGAACAGAGAACTATTAAGATTACAGAAGGCTGTGTGATTATGATATAATTCCTTGGCTATGACACCCGCCAAACTTCCTTAAAATTACTACATTCATAATATGATGGTTTAAGGCATGGGGTAGACCCAAGATGACAGACAATGAAACAATAGCATAAGCAGGCAGAACATGGGGAAGGAAGGCTGAGCATTTTCTGAAGGATATGTGTACGGCTCTTCCACCGGTTGGCCATGTTCCTGAGGAATAGGAGAGCCCAAGTTGATGTAAGTTACATTTTAGGCCCACAAGAGTTGCTGAACTATAGTATAAGGCCTCAGCTGCATTTTGGGTTAGGTTGTCTATCTAGAACTGAGCCAGTTGCATGTGCCCTCATCATGTCTGCCATATGCTGGACACATGGTTCTGAGGAGTGGAAACTGACCCAGGATTGTCCTGAGAATACCATTCTGAAGTCACAAGAAAGTGATGGAAACCATTCTGTGATCACAGAGAAAGTCACTGTTTTAAAACTTGATGTTTCAGAAAGAGAACTGAGCTTATACGATATTATGTGAGTTTATTCAGGTATGTCTAGAAACTCTCTCTCAAAATTTAGGCTGGAAGTTGGTGTGTGACCCAGCCTCTGTAAACACATGATTTAAGAGAAACCATGCCCCAAGCAGAGGCTATCAAGTCATCACTAGACATGTTACATAAAGTCACAGGGCAAATGAACTTATACTAGATAAAACTGACATGAAAGACTGGGAGTGAGGGAAGAGTTACAGTTAGTTCCAGGGCTAAAGCCCTTCTATTATTTGAGAGGAGGGAAGGAATACTGATTATCTTTGGACATTGTTAGGGTGACCGCTAAAAAAAAAAGAGAGACAGAATTTTTAATTTCTGAGCATGGAGAAATGTGAAGAGAGAAAATACTGTTAATTCAGCTAAAGGCAGTTTAGGAGAAGACAGAAGCAAAGGTCTGAGGGGAAATTTGCTGTTGAGAGCAGTCTGAAAAATCTGGCTGCCTGGATCAAGTTTCTATTCAAGCAATTTATAGTAAAACTTTCTTGGAGGCAGTTTGACTTCACCTGTGGTGAAACGCCTGCATTTTTATTGTTAATGTAGCAGATTCATGTGAGGAAGAAGATTGAGAACCACCAGCTTATTTTCTCAGAATAGGATTGAGGACAGGGCTAGAGATGGAAGCAGTAATTCAGTCATCAAGGACTGGAGATGATTCAGATATGGCTCAACTTTTGAAATCAGATATTTGAGCAAAAGTTCCCTTGGACCAACCCTTGGGCTCTGGTCAGAGATTACAGCCCCTGATTTGGGAGAGAATAATTCACTTGTATTATCTGAGAACAAATTTTTCTCCAGTTATTCTGGAGGGCACCGTAAGATCGTTAACGACTTGGAATGATCTTAACCTGCCTGGGGATCTGGGCATAAAGTGGAAATGGTCACCATTTTGCTTTGGTTACTGTAAGAACAGGCAATTTGTAACAGACCCATTCTCTAGAAATTAAGTTTGGAAAGAGTGAGGAAGATAGAGCTATGAGCTGTTCTCTATCTATGTGAGTAAGAAGAAACGTTGTCTAAAAGCACCATTTCCCTCTCTTTACATATGACAGATATCTTGGAGGGGCGCCTGCCTGGTGCTGCACCCTCATAGAAGATGGGAGTAAGGGCCACAGGGTGGGCCTTTGACTGTTTTAAGGGTGGAGGAAGCAAGACCCCTTTTGGGAATTCAGCCCACCTCCTGGTTCTGCTGGTATTGGATCCAATAACTGCTGGGCATTCCC
>PVKH010050425.1:0-10002 GCA_004027955.1 Chaetophractus vellerosus
GAGGTGCGCACGGCTCGCGCCTTGGGCGACAGGGACGCGGCCCGCCAGCGCCTGCTGGTGTCGGTGCGCGATGGTGGGCAGCCGCCCCTCTCGGCCACCGCCACGCTGCACCTGGTCTTCGCCGATAGCCTGCAGGAAGCGCTGCCGGACCTCAGTGACCGCCCCGTCCCCTCTGACCCCCAGGCGGAGCTGCAGTTTTACCTGGTGGTGGCCCTGGCCTTGATCTCCGTGCTCTTCCTCTTTGCAGTGACTCTGGCCATTGCCCTGCGCCTGCGACGCTCCTCGAGCGCCGCTGCCTGGGGCTGCTTTCAGCCTGGTCTCGGCTCTAAGTCTGGACCTGGGGTTCTCCCAAACTACAGCGAGGGGACTTTGCCTTATTCCTACAATCTCTGCGTGGCGTCTCATTCGGCAAAGACCGAATTTAATTTTCTCAACGTGGCCCAGGAAATGGCTCCTCCTCAGGATCTCCTGTGTGATGAGCCTTCTGTGGTGGTATGTGCCAGTAGTGATGACTCCCAGATCGCTTATGACTCCTGTTCTTCTCACGTGAGTTTCTGCAAACCTATATAATTTTTACGTTGTATTTGCTTTTTAGTCGTATTTAATTAATTTATTCTTTTTTCCCATGTTGTTATCTAGTGGGAAAGGAGTATGTTGGATGGGCAGAGATTGGTACCTTGATTTCTCAGTAGTTTGGCTGTTGCCCGATTACTACTTCTCTGTCTTTACTGCTGGAACTTTTGTATCATGGGGTAACTCTTGCTAAAGAGTGCTGTTTCCTGGGTATCACCACCTTTAGTAATAGCAAGCAATGCCCTTTCTTGGTTGATGTGTGACACTATTTTTTTCATAAATACATTGGCAGTTCTTTCATCTTTATCAATTACATTCTACTTTTTTATCCTTTGGTTGCAATATGTATATTTACAAAGCCTTTCAATAATTAAGTTTCTCAGTATTTCTTTGCCTTATTACAAGTATCAAAGACTGTCAGAATTTATATTTAAGTCACTAATTTTGGGTCATTTTCATTTCAACTTCATAAGCTCACTCAAGGATACTCCATAATTTTCTTAACCTTTCTTTGATCATTAATTTTTTGATCATTGATTTTTATGCTCTTTCTATTTTGTCACTATTATAAGAAAGGATTTAATGAACACTTTGTATAGAAAGCATTTCCTATAGTTTTATTGTTTCTTTAATATAAGTTTCTGAGAAGTGAGTCAAATCTACAAACATTTTGAGATTTTAAAATACATATTGTCAAATATATTTCAAAACATCTCATTTTACCTCCCATTCTCCAGTCATTTGAGAATTGTGAAAAATATGTTTGATTGCCTCTCTCAAAGTCTGAAGATTTAAATATTCTGTATATTTAATGAAATTTTTGTGCCTGTTAAAACTCATGGGTCTTTTCAAGATCCTAACTATGATATGAAGAATAATCTAAAGAACTGACTACTGCTTATCTCCTTGGGTGTTCTCAGATCAGTAAATTAAGTACTCCTGAATAAGAATGCTATGAAAGATAACAATGAGGATGCATATATAACTATTAAAAATTTCTACTAGCTCTTTTAAAAATCAAAAGTAAAGTAAACTTAGATATAATGGTGAAATAATACTTTCTGGATATGTTGTTATATGAAAATGTCACTGACATAGTATCTGCATCTCACAATACTTCAGTCTAACTTTTATTTCCTTGTCTTTATTATCTATTTTTAAGATCAGACTGTATTGTTCCATTTTTTTAGGTTTTGAAATTGCATTAGCACTCATTCATAAAACATAAAAAAATTGTTGCATGCCTACTCTATGAAAGTACTGCTCTAGAGATTGAGGACACAACCATAAACAAGGTAGTAGTAGACATAGTTTGTGGGCTAGATTCAACTATGTACAAAATTACTGAGCAAAAATTCTCTTCCCAGGCCTACCATCAGTATTGCCAAGTCCATTTGTTCAAGGGCAAAACTAGCTTCTGAGCAATAGATCATTTCTTGCAAGATAATTGAAAATTTACCCCAAGTCTAAAGGGTCAACTCAAGTGAGAAAACTTGTTTCTGCATATGTTGGGACTAGAGCCCAGATTTCCAAGCTCCCTGACCCATTGTCTTTTCACCTCTTTCCTCCATTCTTCAAGTTCATCCCTATTCTTCCTGGGGCGGGGGGCGGGGAATGAATGTGCCCCTTGCACAATACACTTCACTGAAAATGGGTTAGGTGGACCAATAATGCAAAAATTGAAAAGAGGCCGAAAAGATGCTTAGCTTTAAAAATCACCATAATATTTTGTGAGAAAATAAATAAATTTATAAGGCTTATTATTCACGAACCTTTGGGTCGTTCCTGGATTTCCACTGCAAATCAAATTACAGAACTTTGGCTTTTATTCTTTCGGAAGCAATAGGATTAGGGATGGAAATGTACAAACGTGACGCTTTACCAAGACTAGATTGTAGTAACAGGTTAGGACTCTGAGTGTCGCTGTTCACCAATCAGGGGGGAATGAAAGGCAGCCAGAAATTTAATCCCAACCACAAGATTTCTGCATCAAGGAACACTGGTTCTGGGACTTCACGGAAGCGTCAATCTGAACCTTTGAGAGGTCCAACATCCAACAGCAAAAGCGAGTTATCTGGGACAGGGAATATCCTGGAGCTCCTCAGGTTTTCAGCGAGAGAACGCTGAAGCGCAGACCCTTCCGCCGCGGGCGGGGCTGTAATGGCGGCTCCTCCTTCTCGCCCAGCCTGCTGCAGCCTGGTGCGGGTCTGCGTTCTCTTGGGGGCTCTGTGGGAAATCCGGGCCGAGCAGATCCGCTACTCGGTGCCTGAGGAGCTGGAGAAAGGCTCAGCGGTGGGGAACATCGCCAAGGACCTGGGGCTGGAGTCCAGGGAGCTTCCGGAACGCGGAGTCCGCATCGTCTCCAGAGGTAGGACCCAACTCTTTGCTTTGAACCCGCATAGCGGCAGCTTGGTCACCGCGGGCAGGATAGACCGGGAGGAGCTCTGTGAACGATCTCCAAAGTGTGTGGTAAACCTAGAGATTCTCCTAGAGGATAAAGCCAACGTTTTTGGAGTAGAGGTGGAAATAACTGATGTCAATGATAATGCTCCCACCTTTGGGGCAGAGCAAAGGGAAATAAAAGTCGCTGAAAATGAAATGCCTGGGACAAGATTTCCTCTTCCTGAAGCTTTTGATCCAGATGTAGGAGTTAATTCCCTGCAGGGCTACCAGCTCAGCCAAAATGGTCACTTCTCTCTGGACGTACAAAGCGGAGTGGATGGGATTAAGTACCCGGAGTTGGTGCTGGAGCGCGCCCTGGACCGCGAGGAAGAGGCAGTTCACCACCTCGTCCTCACTGCCTCTGACGGGGGCCACCCGGTTCGCTCTGGCACTGCCAGGATTCACGTAAAGCTTGTGGATACCAATGACAATGCCCCCGTATTCAGTCGGCCCGAGTACCATGTGAGTGTTCAGGAGAACACGCCAGTGGGCACGCGCCTACTCACTGTAAAAGCCACTGACACAGATGAAGGAGGCAATGGAGAAGTGACATATTCTTTCCGGAAAGTAAGAGACAAAATATCCCAGCTATTCCAGTTGAATTCTCTGACTGGGGACATAACAACATTGGGGGATCTAGATTACGAGGACTCTGGATTCTATGACATAGATGTAGAAGCACACGACGGACCTGGTCTCCGAGCCAGAAGTAAGGTACTGGTGACAGTTCTGGATGTAAATGACAATGCTCCAGAAGTCACAATTACATCTCTCACTAGCTCAGTCCAGGAACAATCTTCTCCAGGTACAGTAATTGCCCTTTTCAATGTGCATGATGGCGACTCAGGAGAGAATGGCCTTGTAACATGTTCAGTTCCGGATAATCTGCCATTCACACTTGAAAAGACCTACGGAAATTATCATCGGTTGTTGACACGCAGAACTCTGGACAGGGAAGAAGTCTCAGAATATAACATCACAGTAACTGCCACTGACCGGGGAACTCCACCTCTGTCTACAGAAATTAGTATCTCGCTGCACGTGGCAGACCTTAATGACAACCCGCCCACCTTCACTCATACCTCCTACTCTGCCTACATTCCCGAAAACAATCCCAGAGGTGCTTCCTTCTTCGCGGTGATTGCTCAGGATCCCGACAGCGGAGAGAACGCCCGCGTTACTTACTCCCTGGCAGAGGACACCCTCCAGGGGGCGCCTCTCTCCTCCTTCATTTCTATCAATCCTGACACCGGCATCCTGTATGCGCTGCGCTCCTTCGACTATGAGCAGTTCCGAGACTTACAGCTCCTGGTGACCGCCAGCGACAGCGGAGAGCCACCGCTCAGCAGCAACGTGTCACTGAGTCTGTTCGTGCTGGACCAGAATGACAATGTGCCTGAAATCTTGTACCCCACCCTTCCCACTGACGGCTCCACCGGCGTGGAGCTGGCACCCCGCTCCGCAGAGCCGGGCTACCTGGTCACCAAGGTGGTGGCGGTGGACAGAGACTCGGGACAGAACGCCTGGCTGTCCTACCGCCTGCTCAAGGCCAGCGAGCCGGGGCTCTTCGCGGTGGGGCTGCACACGGGCGAGGTGCGCACGGCGCGGGCCCTGCTGGACAGAGACGCGCTCAAGCAGAGCCTGGTGGTGGCCGTCCAGGACCACGGTCAGCCCCCTCTCTCGGCCACCGTCACGCTCACCGTGGCCGTGGCCGACAGCATCCCCGACGTCCTCGCCGACCTGGGCAGCATCAAGACCCCCGCAGACCCTGACGATTCCGGTCTCACACTGTACCTGGTGGTGGCCGTGGCCGCCGTCTCGTGCGTCTTCCTCGCCTTTGTCATCGTGCTGCTGGCGCTCAGAATGCGGCGCTGGCACAAGTCGCGACTGCTGCAGGATGCGGGAGGCGGGTTGGTGAGCGTGCCCGCCTCGCACTTTGTGGGCGTGGACGGGGTGCGGGCTTTCCTGCAGACCTATTCCCACGAGGTCTCCCTCACCGCGGACTCCAGGAAGAGTCACGTGATCTTCCCCCAGCCCAACTACGCGGACACGCTCATCAGCCAGGAGAGCTGCGCGAAAAGCGAGCCTCTCCTGGTATCTCAAGATTTACTTGAAGTAAAAGGGGACCCAAGCCTTCTTCAGGTGAGTTGGATCTTAAAATATATCATATTGACACTAAAACATAGGCATAGAGCTGTGATGAATGTCTCCAATCGTGTAAGGTACATATCAAATAAAGGCACTTCTTTTTGTAATATCTATTGACTTTAAAGGGTGGGGCAGATGATCCTACAATAACGATCAATAACATCTTTTACTGCACAGAGGTTATTACTTTACTTTGTAATCTTCATTCAGTTGTAGCGTCTCAATTTTATCCCTCTAGACCACATCACTTCTTTAAATGGCATGTGCCTTTGTCATTACTGAAATGACTGATTACATTGGTGAAATAGAAGGCAATTGTGTAAATACATATTTACAACATTCTTTCATATGGATCTATTGTCGGATCTGGTCTGGCCTGAGTATTTTAAATTTCCTAAGTTTACACTCTAAGAACATTCTTTGCTTAAAGCTTCTTCTTTTCTTGAAATGATATTTTTCCATTATAATTAGAAAATGGTAATTTATGAATAGTGGAGAAAATATTTAACTTCAAGACATTACTTTAAAAGGGATTTTTTCCCTCAACTGGACTGGTATAGTTTAAACATTTTGTCGCTGCCGTTTGTGAGAATGCACCATCAATGACTAGGCATGATTCCTTTGGTACATTTCTGTGATTACCAGAAATATTATCCATTCTATTTTGGGCTTATTTAAGTATGCTGTAGAGTTATTTTAATAATTTCTATTGAGACTTATAGGCTTCTAATGAAAACAAAACTTAATTTAAAAAAAAAAATTTAATCATGGGAGCCTCATAAAAAGGTTGGGTAACTTGGATTCTGGACATATGTGATACACACTACTTAGTAAGCAGGCCTCAGTTCTGTCCCTGAAAATTGATCTCTTTTTCAAAATTATTAATTAATTCATATTTAATTGTAGTAAAAAATATATAATGTAAAAATCATTTTAACCATTTTAAGTGGACAATTGTTGACAGTTCTGTGTAACTTTTTCCACTCTCTATTTCCAGACTATTTTCTTCATCCTAAAACAAAACTCACTTTCATTTAGCAATAACTCTTCATTCCCCCATCCCTCCACCCCTGGTAACTACTATTCTGCTTTCTATCTCTGTGAATTTGCTTATTCTAAGTATTTCATATAAGAGAGATCATGCAATATTTGTCCTTTTATATCTGGCTTATTTCATTCAACATGATGTCTTCAAGGTTCATCCATATTGTAGCATGTACCAGCACTTCACTTCTTTTTACAGCTAAATAATAATCCATCGTATGGATATACCACATTTTATTTATCTATTCATCTGTTGATAGACACAGGTTGCTTACACCTTTGGCTATTGTGAATAATACTGCAGTGAACATTGGTATACAAATACTTGTCCAAGTCCCTGCTTTCACTTCTTTTACCAAGGAGGCGAATTGCCCAGTCATTTGGTAATTCTACTTTTAATTTTCTGAGGAATTGTCAAACTGTTTTACACAGTGGGTACACCAGTTTACATTGCCATCAACATTGTATGAAGTTTCCAATTTCTCCACATCCTAGCCAACACTTTTTTTTTTCAGTTTTTTAAAAAAATAATAGCCATCCTTGTGGGTGTCAAGTGGTATCTCTTTGTAGTTTTAACTTGAATTTCTCCAGTGGCTAATGATATTAAGCACCTTTTCATATACTTTATTAGTCATTTAAATATCTATTGAAATCCTTTGCCTGTTTTTAAATTGGGTTTTCATTTTGTTGCTGAGTTGTAGGAGTTCTTTATATATTTTGGATATTAAACCCTATCAGATATGTTTTTGTTCCTTGTACATTCCTTTAGCACTGTGAGTTGATTTAGAATTCATAAATGTCTACAGGAGCTCTTAAGAGGTCCATGAGCTTGAATTGAAATAAAAAAAAACCATTATTCTTGTGGGGATGTGTTGGTGCGGGTGTGATATATTTATTAAATAATACACAATATAGTGTGGACTTAGTAAGGGGTCCGTGGTTTTCACCTGACTGGCAAAGGGGTCTGTGGGACAAAAAAAGTTAAGAACCCCTGGTCAAGGAGCACAGAAATTAGTGACCTTTGAATACCTGCAAGTTTTAGTGATGGCAGAATAGGCCTCAATTTAATTTAGCAAGGAGAGTTTTCATTTCTATATGGTTTTGTCTTCATGGAAAGCTGTGGTGCAATACATGGAGTAAATGGGAATGTGACAAGATACAATTTGCTGGTATAGAGAAAGGAAAGAGAAAAAAATACGTGACTATAAAAAGACAAATCCTATCTGAAGAGAGGTTGTTTAAAACAATGAAGCACTAATATATATTGGCCTGAAAATGTATCAAGCATATTCAGATGCTGCCATTAGGAATACCATTGGAAAATCAGAGAAAAACATGTTTTAAATACCTAGGAGATCATTAAATGATTTACAGTTTAATATCACATGGAAATAATGTTTTTCTCTAAATGGGCACTGGGTTTCTTTTAGAAAATAATATTTCTGCTTAAATATTTATCATTTATTTATTATTTTATGCTGATTAAATATTTCTAATAACTATTTATGAGTAAATTTTTAATGAACTACTACAAAGCTATAAGACTTATAAAAAATAAATGACAGAATGATATGCATTGATCCTCAAGATATAATGAGTGAAAAAAGCAGGGTGGGGAACCTTGCATATTGTATGTTTCGATTTGTGTAAAAAATGGGAGAACACATAAAAAGTACTGCACTATGCATAACATATCACTGGAAAGATACACAAGAAACTTAAACAGTTATTTCTCCTGGGAGAAATGTGTTGCTGAAAGCAGGGATGAGAGAGGGATCCTATAGAATATGCTTTTTGTACCTTTTTAATTTGAAGTTAAGTGAATGTATTGCTTATTTAAAAACAAATTAAATACTCTACAAATCCAAAAGGGAAAAAAAGTTCTTTGCAAAAATTCCCAAGTCATTGGTGCAGTTCCCTGGGAAAACCCCTGGGCGTCGCTGTAAGACAAAAGAAGCGAGAGAAGAACCCGGAGACGCACTGGGAGCCCCTTAGAGGGTAATTTCCTGCTCAACGCACCATACAACCGAGGTCAGTACCGGAAAACAAAAGCAGGAGAAGCGACCCTACCGCGGATTTCGCCATTCGCGGAGGGCTTATTTCTCCGCCTAGCCAAGGGGTAGAGCAGCGACGGAGGAAGACAGAGGATGAGGTGCAGCGCTGGCGGGAGAGACCCGGCCCGGCGGCGGCAGGTACTGTTGCCCCTCCTGCTCTCTTTGTTCCGCGGGGCTCTCCCGGACCAGATCCGCTATTCAATTCCCGAGGAGCTGGCCAAGAACTCGGTGGTGGGGAACCTCGCCAAGGATCTGGGGCTCCGTGTCCGAGACTTGCCGATCCGGAAGCTGCGGGTTAGCGCTGAGAAGGAATATTTCACTGTCAACCCAGAGAGCGGGGACTTACTTGTGGGTGACAGAATAGACCGAGAGCAGATTTGCGGGAAGAAGCCTCTGTGTGTTCTAGATTTCGATACTGTCGCTGAAAACCCTCTAAATATTTTTCATGTAGCAGTAATTGTACAGGATATAAATGACAACACTCCGCTATTCAAACAGAGCAATATTGATTTAAAAATTGGAGAATCCACTCAGCCAGGTAGGACATTTCCACTAGACCCGGCCCTGGATTCAGATGCTGGTCCTAATTCACTGCAAAGATACCACCTTAATGACAATGAGTACTTTGATCTCGCAGAGAAGCAGACTCCAGATGGACGTAAATACCCTGAGTTGATTCTGAAACATTCTCTTGACAGAGAGGAGCAGAATTTCCATCAATTAGTCCTCACGGCTGTGGACGGTGGAGTCCCGCCCCAAAGTGGCACCACTCAGATCCGAATCCAAGTCACTGATGCCAACGATAACCCCCCGGTATTCAGCCAGGACGTGTACAGGGTCAGCCTGCGGGAGGACGTGCCCCCGGGCTTCTCCGTGCTTCGGGTGACAGCCACAGACCAGGACGAGGGCGTTAACGCAGAAATCACCTACTCCTTTCAGAATGTGGACGAACACGTAGAAAACTTTTTCAACTTAGATAAAAGATCAGGAGAAATCACGACAAAGGATGATTTGGATTTTGAAGCTGCTCATAGTTACTCTCTGCGTATACAAGCGAAAGATCCTGGAGACCTAGCAGCCCATTGCAGTGTCCAAATAGAAATTCTGGATGAGAACGATTGTGCACCTGAAGTGATTGTGACTTCACTATTTACTCCCTTACCAGAGGATTCGCCGCCAGGAACGGTGATTGCCTTAATCAAAACGAGAGACAGAGACTCTGGAGAAAATGGAGAAGTTTACTGCAGCATCTATGCAAATGCTGAGTTTATATTGAAATCTTCCTCGATAAACTATTACAAGATATTGACAGACGGGGCCCTGGACCGGGAGCAGATCCCAGAGTACAACATCACCATTACGGCCACCGACAGGGGCAAGCCATCCCTCTCCTCCAGCAGAAGCATAACCCTACACATCGCCGACGTTAATGATAATGAGCCAGTTTTCCACCAGGCCTCCTACGTCGTCCACGTAGCGGAAAACAACCAACCCGGCGCCTCTATAGCTCAAGTAAGCGCGTCTGATCCGGATTTAGGGTCTAACGGCCTCGTCTCCTACGCCATCGTGGCCAGCGACCTGGGGCCGCAGGCGCTGTCGTCCTACGTGTCGGTGAGCGCGCAGAGCGGGGTGGTGTTCGCGCAGCGCGCCTTCGACCACGAGCAGCTGCGCGCCTTCCAGCTCACGCTGCAGGCCCGCGACCAGGGCTCGCCCGCGCTCAGCGCCAACGTGAGCCTGCGCG
>PVKH010050426.1:0-10001 GCA_004027955.1 Chaetophractus vellerosus
CAACAGCTTCAAACCACCACACAGTACATCTCCCTCTCCTGGCTTTTATCTCCTTCCTAATGTGTTGTTCTTCCTCAGTCATCTTTGATAGTTTCTCCTCATTTCCCTGACCTCTAAGTACTCCAGGGGTTAGCTCCTGGACTTTTCTAACTCACTCCCTTGGCAATATCATATCACCTTGTGACATTACATACTATCAATAAGCTGAGGTATACCAAATTTATATTTGAGACTCTACCTTTCCCATGAACTGCATACCCAGATATCCATCTTCTTAATCAATAACTCCACCTTGATATCACAGATGTCTCAGATTTTACATGTTAAAGCTGAACCCCTGGGAACCAGCTGTGGCTCAATTGGTAGGGCTCTGGTTTGCCACATGGGAGGCCCCGGGTTCAGTTCCCGGGGCCTCCTCGAGAAGGCAAGCTGCCTCAAGAAGGCAGGCCACCTCAAGCAGCCAGGCTGCCGTGAGCAGACAGGCCACTACGAGCAGGCAGGCTGCCACACGGTGAGCTGACTCAGCGGGAGGCCGCAGCGGGGGGAGACAAGCAGACACAGAAGAACACAAAGCTAATGAACACAGCAAGAACAAGCAGCAAGGGGGGGATGTATGGATAAATAAAAATAAATCTTTGAGGAAAAAAAAAAGATGAACCCCTGATCATACCCATCAAACCTGTTTTTCCCATAGACCTTCCCATCGTAAATGGCAACTTCATCTCACAATAAATCAGGGCAAAAACTTGGGAGTTAACTTTTACTCCTCTCTTTTTCTCATATCCAATAACCAATTCATCAGCAAATCCCATAAGATCTACCCTCAAAACACATCCAAAACCTAAACCCTTGCCATCAAGCTAAACTTAGTCATCATCATATTGTGTCTACTTTTCAGGAGTAGACTCCTGTTTCTCTGCTTCTGCCTTTGCCTCCCTTTAGTAGTGGATCCAGATTTTTGTGGGAACTGAGCTTATAAACTTGGGTGGTCATACTAAAGAAAATGACTACAAAGGTATAACTACAAAATTAGGTGTGAAAGTACATATTTATTTATAATTAGAGAAGATTATACCACAAATAATAAGTTCTAAAAAACTGGCAAATAACCATAGACATCTCAAAATCCAGAAAAATAACATTTTTATTAATTAACTACCTGGCATGCCTTTATATTTTTCCTTTTTTTTTTTGGCTATATACTCTATTTATAACCTTTTCATACAGCAAAATTTCATAATATTTCCATAAAGAGAATAGAAGGATAATTTAGTCTTTCTTCTATCATGGTTGATCAAAATATGTCTTTTAATATTGAAAGTTGGGATACATAAGACACATGACTTCACACTCCTTTATAATGTGGGCGCTGAAGAAACATTGAGGGATTTTAGAAAAAGGAGAGTATTGGATTTGCATTTTACAAAAATCACTCTGGCATAAGTTTGCTGAAAAAATTGTCAGGTTTAGACCAGAGGCAAGAGGACAAGTTAAGAGAGCACATGAGTTATGTAGTTGAAAATGACAAAAAGATTTTCTCTTACTAGAAATGGGATTGCTCTATCTAGCACATTCTTTAGCCTATACGGAAAACAATGAGAAAACTCCATTTCAACATTAGTGGAAAAAAAAAAAGAATTCAATTAACAGCTTCTGCTTATTTTGTTTATAGAAGCCTATTTCAATCTTATCAAGTTTTTATCCCAATTGAGAACTTAATAAGAAGTTCAGCCTTAAATGTTTAGAGTTCAGGTTACTTGATTTACTAATTTAGAGTGACGATCACATTTGTAGCACAAACATTAGTGCATGGATTGGCCAACATACCCTCAGAAGGGCAGAAATAATTACAGTTCCCTTGGCTACTCATAAACCACTGAGAGGAGGCATGTGTCTCATGGCTTAGCTTTTTTGGAATGTCCCAAAGTGCCTACCATTGCTAGGAGGAAATTGTGTGCCACTCAGTAAAGGATTTAATTACTTTAATACTAGTTTATGACTATTCCTTGGCCATTCCCTCCAAAAGGTATATAAAGTTCCCAATATAGGTAAATCCCCAGTGCCTGCAAGAAGTTGGTGGCATGGTGGCTCTGACAAAGGAATTTACGTCATTGGGGAGCATTCACTTGTTTATGTACTTTCTCTTTGTTCAGAGACATGGGAGAGAAGAGAGTATGGCTCAGAGGAAAGGCTTATGGCTTTTTAAGTGAGATCAAAAGGATTATCCTCATTCTCACCCCAAACTTCACTATGATTAAAAGAAGAAGACTAGGCTGAGTGCCTTTGAGGTTTCTGACTTAGCCAAAGCCTGCAGCATGGAACAAGTGAGCACACTGCCTTCTCCACTACAAGGTTTAGTTACAGGACAGGTGCTACTTTGCACAGGAGGGAGGAGGAGGAGGGTTGCTGTTGCCAAGTACTGCCTGTGACTGGGAAAGTAAGTTTAATTCTGGAAGAGGATTGACAAGCTATTGGACCACTTTTTCAGAGCCATGTTCTCTCTTCTGCTTTCTCAATAATAAAATGAACATTTTCATCTTCATTTGCCTCATTCTTGTAACATTTCTCAATTCAATCGGTCCTAAATTCAGGAGAGAAAAAGAGTGTTTTACTTATTAATTCCCTGAACCTCCTCCAAAAAAAAAAAAAAACAACCCTGCAATAACTACATTTTTAAGAGAGAGAAAGCAATTTCTGCTCAATTGAAAGTTGCATGAGGGCAGGGGTCACGGTACTCAGTGCCTGGTCTAAGCAGGAGCTCAACGGAGCTGCTGAAGGAGGGATACATATAAATGTGGAAACGAAAGTGGAAACAACTTGCCTATTGCTTGCACTTCTGTAATTATATGAAGAGGAAAGGTATTTTCAAAAAATGGCTAGCATTGAAACTTTTTGTTGAAAGCACACATAAGTAAAAAAGTTCCTAAAATGACTAGATAAGGAAAGTGCTACAGTCAGAACTCAAAATTAGCTTATCCAAAAGAAGAAACTAACAACTGATAAAGCTGGGATTTGAATCTAGGGAGTTGAAATATACTGCCTTCTCAACAGGGAAAAATGCATTGTTTCACAAAAACTAAAAACACCAGGTGAAGTCTGACTTCAGCAAAGCTTAGTTGACAAGCTTAAACAATGTTACCAGGACTTGATTTCTCTTTACATTCAGCTCTTTCTTCTGTGCCAGCTATATTCTAGGAGTCTATGCTGTGTCCTCTGGTACCTTCAAACTCATAACATCCTTCTTAGTTTAAGCTCAGTCACTCAATCCATCATTGTAACCAGAAGAATAGGCTATTCTCATTGAAATTACCTGGATTACTGCCCATTCCTGGAACTTGGGGATGAAGTAACAGTGCTACTGAAGGTGCACAGATTCAAAGTGAAAGGAATGTTTCTCCAAAGTCAAATCAGAGTACTGTAACCATAGCTAAGGATAAAGGAGACTGAGAAGACAAAAACAACACATGTTCACTGAAGGTTTTCAGTGTAGAGGGAGAAACATTTCTAGGAAGCTACTGTGCTCATTTTCTTCCGTATTAGTCAGGCAAAAGGGGTGCTGATGCAAAATACCAGGATTTGGTTGGTTTTTATAAAGGATATTTATATGCAGTAGAAGCTTACAGTCACAAGGCCCTAAAAAGTCCGACTCAAGGTACCAAAAGAGAAACCTTCTCACCCACAGTCTGTTGCCACATGTTGACTCAAGATGGCAGATGATGTCTGCCAGGGTTCAGTCTTCCTCCTCCTCCCAAAGCTCTGTGGTCCCACTTCTTCCAATCTCAGCCATATGCTGAAATAAGTCTCATCTCTCTCCTGGAGCTTGTTCCTCTCTGGGCTCAGCTTCTCTGTTCTCTCCACAAGGTCAGCTGTAGACTCTCAGGCTCTCTCATTTCCTGAGACCTCTTCCATGTCTATGGAGCCATCTCTATTCCTCTGTGGTCTTATCCTGTGTGTTCACTTCCCGGGGCTCCAGCTCAAACCTCTGAACTCTGTCCTATGCCATGTCTTTTCTCTGTGGATCCCCGCTCACCAAGGGGTCAGGGACTCAATGTCCTATTTGACGTGGCCCAATCAACGCCTTAATCATAATTAAATCACATCCAGAGGAACAGAACAGCTTACAAACATAACCCAATATCTATTTTTAGAATTCATAAACAATGCCAAACTGCTACACTCCACCCTCTGAATTCCAAAAAGACATTATAATTTTCAAATAAAAACACTTTAAATCAGTACAATGCCAAATACAAAATCACATTGCAATCAATTTAAAGAAATACACTTTGTCTTGGGGCAAAGTCCCATCTGCTATGGACCTCTGAAAATTATAAAACCATTTATCTGCTTCCAGTACTCAAATGGACAGACAAAGGATAAACATTTGCATTAGCATAGGGAGAAATTGGGAGGGAAACATAAGTCACCTGTCCCCTGCAATTCCATAAACCTTCAAGACATACTTCATTAGATTTCAAAGTCTGAGAGTCATTCTTAAGATGATGGTTTCTTCTCCCTGGGGCCACATGAGGACCCACCCTTTCCACAGGCTTTCCAATGGCCATTTTCTTGGTTCCACCATCATCAAGCATCTGGGTGGTTACCAAGCTCCAGACCTGACCCTCCAAGAGCATTGGGGAGATGGCCACACTTTACCCAATCTTTGGGTTAGAGTTTTAACCCTCCTAGTACAGTGAAGTGAAAATAACATCATCCCTAACCTTTGGCAGACAGACCCAACCCTCTCTGAGCTACAAGTTGGTGACCTGGCCTTCCCAAATCCATGGGGGACAGGTCTACCCCTCTCAAACCTATGGGGCATTGACCTCAACCACCCCAATCCCCAGGAGTATGCTCTACCCTCTCTGTACCCTGGGGCAGAATATCTCTCCCAAAACAGTGGGTGGGAACATCCACCCTCTTCAACTGCTGGGGCAAACTCACCCTCTCTGTACGCATGGGTGGGATTCCTCTCTTGGTGCAAAGAGATGTCTTAATTCCAGATATCAATTTCCATGGTTTTCCTCTTGAAGTCGTTTCCCCTTCAATCTCTTCCTTCCATGTCCCTTTTAGTCCAAGCTGACAGTGGTTTTGTTCATACAGCTCTCTCAAAAAGCTAGTTGGTTTAGCATGCAAGAAGCAAGGGTCCAAGCCATCAGACAGTAAGACTTCCCACACGTCTTTCCTAGATAACTGCATCTTCAACCCTGATTTACAAGTTCCACATTTAGCTAAGTCCTCAAATGGGGCACTATCTTCTGGGGGCTTGATTTCCAGAGGGTTGGAATTTCCGGAGTCAGTTTCTGGTTTCTTTGTGCCCAATAATTCAGTGCCCAGCTTGTCTCTCTTGTATAGCATTTTGCTATAAGATGCAAGGAGAAACTAAGCCACATTCTCCAAGGTTACTTGGGAAAGTTTTCAAGCTCACCATTTTCAAATTCTGCCTTCCATAAAACATCAGGAGTTAATCTTGGTAAGTTCTCTGCAACTTTAAAACACTGATCACCTTTCCTCCAGTTTCCAATAATAGTTTCATCATTTACTTGTAAGTCATCATAAAAAGTCTCTTCAGCATCCATATCCCTATCAAAAGTCTCTGCAAAGCACTGTAGGTCTTTTCTACCAAGCATCTCACAATTCCTCCAAAAATACCCCTTACCCATTTATAAAACCGTACCAGCATTTTGGCAATTACAAAAACACAACCCCACTCCTGGCACCAAATTCTGTATTAGTCATCCAAAAGGGGTGCAGATGCAAAATATCAGAAATCTGTTGGCTTTTATAAAGGGTATTTATTTGGGATAGAAGCTTACAGTCACAAGGCCCTAAAGAATCCAATTCAAGGTACCAAAAGAGGTACTTTCCAACCCACAGTGTGTTGCCACATGTTGAATCAAGATGGCAGGAGATGTCTGCCAGGGTTCAGTCTTCCTCCTCCTCCCAAGGCTCTGTGGTCCCAGCTTCTTCCAATCTCAGCCATAAGCTGGGATAAATCTCACCTCTCTCTCAGGGCTTGTTCCTTTCTGGGCTCAGCTGCTCTGTTCTCTCCACAGGGTCAGTTGTAGACTCTCAGGGTCTCTTGCTTCCTGCGGCCTCTGCCATGTCTATGGAGCCGTCTTTACTCCTCTGTGGTCTTCTCCTGCATGTTTACTTCACAGAGCTCCAGCTGAACCTCTAAACTCTGTTATCTGACATGTCTTTTCTCTGTGAGTCCCCGCCCACCAAGGGGACTCAACGTCCTACTGATATGGCCCAATCAAAGCCCTAATCATAATTTAATCATACCAAGAGGAACAGAATAGTTTACAAACATAACCCAATATCTATTTTTGGAATTTATAAACAATGCCAAACTGCTACACTTTCCTCAGGGGACCTGGTATTACTTACTACTACATGAAGCTGATGAAATGAACCAGACCCACTGTAAAACATTCGAATAGTCTCTTAACTCTTCTCTAGCTGTGTTTCTTGTCAAGTGTAAAATATGGAAACAAATGAACTTAATGAGAAACCCTCTACAGGTCACTACTCGGTCCTAAGATTTCTTTTATTCCCTAGATTTTCCTCTGGGCTAATAATATCAGAGTTAGTAGAAAGCAGATAAAAAGATTCTTGCAAATCTCTCCAAACATTTTAGTGTGTTAATCATTTTCCTATTTAAGATACTATTCGTTTATTAAAAGCTAATGAACTTTACAGCTACTTTAATACAATGCACCATAATACTACAAATGCAATTAATCTCCTGTCTTACTCTGAGTTTGCACCCTACATCTTTCTATTTCAGAGCTCACCAAGTCTTTGCAAAGGAGAAGTATATAGAAGAATAGACTGTGCTCAAGACATTTGTCACTCCGATATAAAATTCTATTTTTGTAATTCTGCTAAATTTGGTAATTCTGTTTATGCTCATTCAGCAGGGGCATGGGCAAACAAAAGAAAATTCCTGGCAAGAAATGGGAAAAAACATAGCAACCTAAACCAGGAAGAAACTAAGAAAAGCAAAGAAGTAGTTACAAAATTATCTGTGTGATTATCTCTAAAGAGATTAGCCCAAATTTATTTCCTAATTTAGAAATTTCTCAACAAGGGTCTGATTCTACACACGGAGGGAGACTGGTATTTTCAAGTTCCAAAGTTTTACAAAACATATTCTTTTGTATTACCAAATTCAATGTAATTTTCCATGTTGTTGAAAAAAATCTCTACTTATTACTTTTCTTATAAATTATCATAGATCTTAGCCTTAAATTCTTTCATTCTTGCAAATAATTTTGTAGGAACAAGCAAAAGTTTTAACATCCTTATTACTATCAGATGTATACTTGAAATCATTAAAATATAAAGTAAAAGATTTTATAAACATTTTTAAATAAAAGACTGTTTGCTAAGCAGTGATCTCTGGGTAAAGAAACAAGTATCACACAAAATCATTTTTCATGATAGGTTTCTCCAGTGATTCTAGTTACGGAGTTATTTTAAAGCATTATTCAAGTTCAACACTCCATTTTATATTTAAAGGAAAAGACTTATGATTTGGAATGCAAAAGAAAATATACACACATACATGTCTATCTCTTTCTAGACTGGTTCAGGGACAATCCAACAGCAACCCTAAATATGTGTGCTTGAATATGAATATCAGGAAATTATGCTGTCTAATTACAGCTTTTCAAATGTAAAAGAATCAAAATTAGATCTAAATATTTATTATTCACAAGGGAATGCATAAGTAGATTAATACTACGTATCACATGGCAATTATAAACAAATATACATAACAAAATCTGATCTGAGATGTGATTTCTAATTTATCAAGATTCATAAAATTGTCAGAATGACAATAGAAACTGGTTAAGCAATACTATAGAATGGTTACATACTCAAAGAGGAATTAATTTTATATTTTTCCTGATTTTGCTCTATTAAAACTATTAGTGTATATTATTTGACATCACCAAGAACACATTTACTAAAGATATTTGATATTATATTCATTACAATGTTTTTAAAGTTGATATCCTCAGATAAAAATCAAACAAGGTTTGGCCTCTTCTCACATGAGATATTCCGTTTATGGAAAATAATGCAACAGAATTTGGCAGGGCAGCGTAAGCTCAGAATACACATGCTACACACATAGGACCTGCTTTCTTTTATATTCTCACAAACCTGAATCAAGTTCTAGAATTAATGCCACTGATATCTTAGATCATGCTTCCATTCACACTGAAGTGAATATTGGGAATACATTTTAAAACTTTGATCCAAGGTACAGACTCAATATATACTGTTCAAGATAAGAACTTTGAGAAATGAATTGTAATTTCAGCTCAGATATAAACTCTAAGATTAGCACTGCACAGCTGCTGGGAGGGGCACATACAAATGTTCCGGTAAAATGGCTCTGCTCTCAAGAGCTCCCAAGGAGTGCCACAGTCCTCCTTGTGCTCTTGGTAAAACCTTCACTCCCTTTTCACAGCTTCCTTCCCCCAAACATCCTTGGCCTCAACTACAGACTACTAAAGAAGGATCCCCCAAGAGGTTATACCTAGAACATATTACCCATCATCCCTAAAAGACCCTCAGAACTAATTTCTTACTTTTCACTCTTTCCTGCCATTTCCAGAGACCCTCAATCTCCCATCCTTTCTTGAACCACCTCTCCAAACCCTTCACTGTTACTTAAGCAACCCAAGATCTTTCATTAGCACAACCAATATACTCAGCATCTTCTTTTTATGGCCCCCCCATCTTCTTGTTCTAACTGTACTCTTATTTTCCGAAGGACACAGCTTCTTCAGCAGCCCTCTGAAGTGGGGGACTAATTTTCCCCTTCACATACTCCAGGGCTAGAGAGAAAGTTACTTTCTTCTTTGGCGATCATTGTCACCTCCCAACCATTTCTCTTCTCTCCTCAAAAAAAAAAAAAAAAAAAATCAATGGGATTTGGGATTTCATATTTTCTTGGAAAATTGTCTACATTTCCAGTCCATGCGCTTTCACATTCCCCTATATATGATTTCACCCTTCTGCTAACTCCACAAAACAATACTACCAGTCCCATCCACCCTCAAATGAAGACTTCTAATTTCAGTGAATATTTAGAAGCAATCCCACTGCCCTCATGTACCAATCCACCTGCATCTCTGCCCATGCCCTGGCCTTTCTCCTGTGGCAACAGATGAAAATTCTTTGCTCCTGTCTAAGGCAATCCTCCAACTTGATTGAAACATGAGTAACATATTTCGCACTCTAATTTTCCTCGTAGCTGCTCATCTTCAACTTCCTTTACTCCTCCTCTTCCTGTCCTCTAAATATTGGAATCCTCCAGTGCTTAGTCCTCAGATTTTTTACTCCACCTACATTTTTCCCTAGGTGATCTTACCTAAGTCTATGACTGTAAATGATATCTATACCTGTGCTGTCCAATATGGTAGCCCTTGCCACCTGTGGCTATTGAGCAATTGAAATATAGCTAGTCCAATTTGAAAGGTGCTACAAATATAAAACATGCTCTGGATTTTGAAGACAATATGACAAAGATATACAGTATCCCATGAACGATTCTTATATTGATTAAATGCTTCAACGGCAATATTTTGTTTATATTAGGTTAAATAAATATATTCTTTAGATTAATTTTACCTGTTATTTTGACTTTTTAATGTGGCCACTAGAAAATTTCCCATTACATCAGTGGCTCATATTATATTGCTATTGAAAAATGCTAATCTGTACATTTATGACTCCAACCTTTACCCTCAGCCCATAGTTATATAACTGCCTCTTTGGCAGTTCTTTCTATTTGCATGTCTAATAGAGACCTTAAACTTAACGCGCCCAAATCCCAGTTCTTGGTTTCTCTGCATCCAAACATGCATCTTCCTCTCTTGCCCAGCTCAGAAAGTGGCAATTCTCATCTTCCAGTTCATCAGGGCTAAACCCTAAGAGTCATCTTTGATTCCCCCTTTCCCTCCCACATCACACCTCAC
>PVKH010050427.1:0-10005 GCA_004027955.1 Chaetophractus vellerosus
TGGAAAAATAGTTCCCAATATACCTGATGCTAAGACTGCTGATTTCTTCCTACAAGAGCCCTATATCCCACCCATAACCTT
Source organism: Chaetophractus vellerosus (assembly GCA_004027955.1). Taxonomy (NCBI): domain Eukaryota; kingdom Metazoa; phylum Chordata; class Mammalia; order Cingulata; family Chlamyphoridae; genus Chaetophractus; species Chaetophractus vellerosus. The sequence continues at coordinate 82 of PVKH010050427.1, forward strand.
GTTAATGTAACTCCAGATTCAGTCTACCATCAAAAATATCAGAAAGTTACTGCTGAGCAAGGGAGCAGTTATGATTAAGGATCAAGTCCTGAGTCCAAAAGCAGAGCCAGTGAAAATCAAGATGTAGAGTGCAGAGGGTGGAGACAAGGATGAAGCAAGGTCAGATGATCCAGACAACAGAGTCTCAATGACCAAATTCAGGTAATACGGGAAATGCCATGTTCCAGCATTCACATACTGAAATAGGCTAAGACTGACAGAGAGAAGCTGATCTCTAAGAGAGATGAATCTGTTTGAAGACCTTAAACAACAAGTGCATCCGTTTCTTTCAAGAATAAGAATTGATAACATCTATAAAACATATTCCAGGTACCACTATAAACTCTTTTCATATATAGTGTCATTTAATCTGTACAAAATATGTGACTTTCCATTATTTTCCCCAAACAGGCTTTAGAAAATGAAATGACTTGCCTAAGGTCATACAGCTATTGGGAGTTGGAGGGGAGAAAAGGAAGGGCATGTTGAACTAGATTCAAATCCAGAGAGTATCACTCACAAGCTCAACATCTCAGCCAACATCGACATAATTTTCTGTCTAAGATTTCCTGACAAGGCCCCACAGATGGAAGGCATCAGGTTGCTTTATTTTTCAGTTCCTTTGGGAGAATTCAGTTTCTCCAAAACTCTGCCTGATTCCTCCAGCCTGCTGTAGACAACTGTCATGCCCCAGAATGTTAAAAGGAGGAAAGTGTTAACAGTGTTAAAAGGAGGACAAGCCTAAGCATTATAACTCTAGTAAAAAAAATCAAGACACCATAAAAATTCTATTTCTAAATATTTATACCCCAAGATTAATGTCATGAGGACTTGAGGTGGCTAAAAAAAATATCTACTTATAAAGCAAATAGAAGTAATGGATTGTGAAATAAAAAGCCATAAAATTTAAAACAATTTTGTATGAAACTTCAATTTTTTTCTGTATTTCAAAGTAAATGAGTCTGATAATATCAAGTAAATTTGAATCTCAAAGCCTTGAGGACACAAGGAATGAGAGCGAGAGGAGGAAAAGGTTTCCTTTGCTGAGCAACTGAAAACCCACTGTAAGGCTGCCATTAGTGTGAGGTCACATAGGTTAAACACCTGCTCTGGGACAGAGTCCTGAACTTGACTCTGATTCTTGATGTATATGGTTTGTGACTAATCCAGGCATCCCCTGTCTCCTGTATCTCTCTCCATAACTGCAGGATTCATTCTTTTTCTTTTTTCCAATGGAAGTTTTTCTGACTTTGCCTGCTATGACTTCTGTGCCTAATTCTTCAGGCTCTTAGAGAATATGCACTTAAATTCCACACTTAATCATGCCCTATGTGATAGTCTCTTCTTCTTTTTTGCTTTGTGTTAGATTTCTTTTTCCAATTGACGAGTAAGCTCTTTTGAGTGCAAGGACACTCTCTGATGCTCCTCTTGTTTTTCTCCAGTCTCAAATAAGAGTCAGTTTAGTACAGTGATGAAGATTTGAGCTTGAACTCCGAATCAGTACGATTTTAAATAAGTTACCCTTTTTCTTCTTGTAAAATGCCAGGATTATATGGGCACAAAATACTTAACTCAGTGCCTAGCACATATTCACCATTCAGTATACTTTATTCATTATCATTATCCTTTATTGATTGGGGGAATTGGCTTTGCAGCCCTGATGCATATGTGATGCCCTCTAACAGATTATATCCCCAGTCTTGGCTCTCTGAGTTCTTATGCATCTTCCCTCCCTTTCCAAGATTAGGAGCTATAGCCTTCTTGCACCATAATAGGACCCCACCAACACAGCTCCTCTCCATCTGATTTGAGTGTCTATTATCATCTCATTGAGATGCCACTTAGATGAGCCTTAAAAGATGGAGCTACAGAGGGGGCTGGGTGTAGGCAGGGGTAGCATACTGCCCCATTAACATTCAATTCACAATAAAGACCATTATCTTGGCAGCAAAATACCCCAGCAGTAGTGATGCGAGGAAATGGGGGTGGGTTACCAAAGCAACAGAGAGACTTGAGCTGCACTGTTTCTATGGCAACAGAGAGCAGGCTCCAGCTTTTCCTAGTTGGAACGATGGGTAGTTAGACACTCGCCAACAGTATCTATGACTCATCGGGTAGATTGCATTGGAAACATTGCGTTAGTAAAGGATTTCTCTTAGAATTTTGGCAAGAATGAAGCTCACAATAGAGATCCTAACTCTTGGAGTTGGAGCCCAGACTCTCTATTAGGAATCAGTGTTCTCTCTTTGGTTACTGACCAATTAATTACCTCCTAAGAGCATCAGTTATTTATGTTCTGTAATCTCCAGGAGTAGCCTGCTTGAACAAAACCCATTTATGGAAATCTAACTCATAAGGTACATAAATTAATTAGTAGACGAGTGCTCAAGCAATTTTCCCCCTTTTTCCTCAATTTTAATTTTATCAAAGAAATGTACTCACATAGTTAAAAGGCAATTAGTTTAAAAAAAGGCAATTAGTTAAAAAAGTCAATTAGTGCTTAAAAGCTTATAATGGAAAACAGCAGTCCCCACACGTAGAACACCCCTACCCACATCCCTGTTCTAAGAGGTAACCACTTTCAACAATTTTAGGTATATATCCTCTGTGTTCTGCCATATTTCCAAATATTTCCACTTTAAACACTATTTCCTATTAAAGTAGATAATACAGATAAATCTTTCTCACCTTCACCTCTCTTCAACCCAATCTTCTTATATAATCACAACATTTGAATAAATCTATATGAAGCATTTTCAACATTAAGGACACATAAATATTGGTCCACTGCTGAGCCAATTAGGGAAAAACAATTATGGAATTTCACCCGAGCAAGGGACTGGAGGCCTCTCCATTCGAGATACAGACTTTTATCCAATCCCCTGTTTATGGCCTGGCACACCCCTCCCTCCTCTGTTCCTGGGGCCCCACATCTGGAGGCTCTCTGTTCAATTCTCTAAAGAATTACTTCCCACTTCTTACAGTAGGAATGATGATCTGGGGGCTCTCCCTGCCACTTACCCAGACTTTCACCTAACTTCCTTGTTTTCAGTCCCCTGCCTCTAACTCATCTTCAATGGGAGCCAGTGCCTTTAATTCCAGAACTTTTCTTCGGGTACTTGGGTTTAACCTTCCTCCTTCTGTTTGTATGTTGGGGTTCTAAGTAACAGATGTCTTCCAGCATGTGATAATGCAAGTCAGTAGGAGGGAAGATTCTCTCTCATTTTTAGAAAACTACATCTATATAAAATGCGGTCTGGGTGTATCAATCCCAAGAAAAACCTGGTATTTTCTAAAGAGTCAGACCAGAGACAATGCCCAGATTCCCTCAGTTTCCCACCCATGCTGTACTTTCCCTTTTCAATTCAAGCTGTGTCCCATCAAAGCATGCAAGGACACCCTACAGGATTAAGTTTCATTTCTTGACAAATTTTCTAAATTTCATTACGGCAATTTGCTGACAAATTTACTATCAAGAAATGGCAAACTGGTAATATATTTTGCCTAAGAGTTACCTTCTGAGGGAGTCCTTGTTGCTCAAATGTGGCCTCTCTCTAAACCAAAGTCAGCATATAAATTCACTGCCTTCCCCCCAATGTAAGACATGACTCCCTTGAATGAGCTCCCCTGGCACTGAGGGATTACTACCAAGCGCCAACTAACAATGCATTTGGAGAAAGACTTAGACCAAAAGGAGGAAATACTAAATGCAAATGAGTTTTTATGGTAAAGAGATTTCAAAGTAAGTTGGGAAGTCATTCCAGAGGTTATGTTTATGCACATTTCAGGAGGATCTTACTGTCTGCTACAGTAAACAGTGCCTCAAATAGAGGTGCTCCTGGAGGCTCCAAAGACACATAGACACTATAGACAGGGCAGACAACCCCAGGAAATCAACAGCCTGCCAGTGGGCCTTACCTTGGAATATATAATAACCCATCTCCCCCAGTCTATCAGAGTTAGACTCATTTATAATTTTCCTACACATGGTTCTTCTAACCCATTTATTTGAACCTACAATTAGCACTATACCCATTAAATATATGTCCCAGAGACTTAAATCTTCTGGCTGTTCATATGGCAGGTGACTCTCAATCTCAGCAGAGTTGCAGCAAACACCTACTTTCAGTTCATCAGACTCACCCAGGACAACTAAAACAAGGATGATAATGGACAACACCCAACCCAAGAAGCAGAAATTATCTTCAACTGCAAGCAAGACAGTTCCATTGATCTGTCCCATGAGATCTAAGACCCTCTCAAGTGGAAGCAGATTGAGCATCACCATCCCAAAATCCTCAAGACAGAGTAATGAACAAACATAAAGGGTGATTGCAACTATGGACTAAAGCAGACTTATTATTATTATAGTAACGGAAGAACTCGTAATATTGATATAAAGACAATGGTTACCAGAGGTTCTGAGGGGAGGGAGAGAGAACAATAGTTGTAACATGGGGCATCTTTGAGACATTGGAATCATTCTGCATATTACAATGATGGATACTAGCCATTATACATTTTGTCAAAACCTATAAAATTGTGTGGTACAAAGTGTGAAACATAATCTAAACTATAGACCATGGTTAGTAATAATGCTTCAATATGTGTTCATCAATTGTAACAAATGTACAACACCAATGAAAGATGTTGTTAATTGGGAAAAGTGTGGGAGAGGTAGGGAGTGGAGTATATGGAAATTTTCTATATTTCTGATGTAACATGTATGTAATCTAAAGCTCTTTTAAAAATAAAGAAAAAAAAAGTAAAAGAAGAAGAAATGACAAAGCCCTAACACTGGTTTATTTTATTTTTCCTTTGCTCTAATTTTCTCACTTGTTTACTTTGGCTCTGTCAAATCTTACATGTTTTTATAATCCTCCTCAAATTTGTGTTTAGCATTTGGTGGGACAAAATAAATAAGAATATATAAAAGTCAATCACAAATGTTCTACATTTGTATTTTTTTAAAATCAAAGTCTTCATTTATTCAGATCAATCAATATCTATTGAGCACCTCTCAGTGCACTGTAAAAGCTACCAAAGAAACACAAGATATAATGCGCTTCATTTCCTTAAGAAAATTATTTACCATTGTTATTAGTTGAAAGAGAGACACTTGAAACAAACAAAGACCAGTAGGTGATAAAATTCTGTTCTGAGTGATGAAAAAGTTTTCATAATGGATGATGGTGTGGATGGTAGCACAATATTGTAAATGTAGTTAATGCCACTGAACTGTACACTTAAAAATGGTTAAAATGGCAAATTTTGTGTTTATATATATGTTACCAATAAAAAATCTGAGCTGAATACAATGAAATGCAAGCAGGAACTAAGATGTAGGTGCTTTTCATACATTTCCCGTTTTCCTATAAGGTGGTTTCCTATGAGGCAGTCCAACTTCATGGGTTAGAGTCTGGGCTTGGGGGTCTGCCTGGCTCACTTTGAATCCCAGTTGTGTGACCTCGGGCACTTTATTCAACCTCTGTGTGTCTCACTGGTAAGTTAGGGGTAATAACTGTTTTACTTCAATGGATTATCATGAAACTGAAATTCATGGAAAGCACTTAGCACAGTGTTCAATAAATTTTATGTAAACTACTTAATACATGTCAGTGCCTGGTATATAAGAGCTATTTGTCATTGTTTGACAGCATTTTAATCCCATTTTAAAAATGGGAAAACTGAGGTTGAGAGAGGTTAATATTATCACGGCATAGCTAGATCCATTTGATACCAAAACCTGTATGCTTTCTTCTATTTTGCTTGCACATTTGAGTGCTGAAATATTAGCACAGATCCCAAGTGATTCACTATTCTTTTTGCATTTTAATAATACTTAACAAACCCAAGGGAAGATTCCATGGGGTCTGTTTTACTTGCTTCTTGATTTTTAAAAAAGGGAAATGTCATAAAAATATTAATTTCCTCCGCTCCTAACAAATCTACCCAGGCTCTTCATAGTATGAAGTCCGTGCCTCTGTCAATCTGGTAACTGGAATTGTGGTGTTTTTCCCTACTGTCCACCTTTTCCCTTCCTACACCTTCCCATACTACATGGCCCAAGCCAGGCCTCTTCTTCTGTGACTACAGCTCCTCCCGGCTCCTTCCTTTCCCTTTTCTCAGAACCCACAACACAAGCTGAGCTGTTGCTGGATGCTCACCAAGCCTGGGCCATGCATGCCACCCTGCCTGCATTACCACATTGACTCCTCAAAACTACCTTGGCTTTATGAGCCTCACTTTACAGGTGAAGAAACCTTGGCTCAGAGGAGTTAAGAAACGGTAATTGTTGACTCTAAACATAGATCTCTAGCCTTGAACTGTAATACTCATGTGCCATGTTTGTTAGTCCCCTTTCTCTCACTAGACTGTGAGTTCCTTGAGTTTGGTGAGCACAGGAGTCGGACATGGTAGAACTAAACATTTCGTGTCAGAGCAGTCTTTCTGACAGAACTCTGTGCTCAGTTTTAACTTTCCTTCTTATCACAAACCCAGCTTGTAAAATTGAACAAACCCCATTGGTCTGTAGAGTGACATTGTAGATACTATGAACACATTCGTGATAAAGAACATAGACCATAGTGAGCACAACCCTAAACAGGGTTTTCGAGTAGGTTGTACTGTTCCCTCAGAAGTTCCATGAAAGTTTATCTGGTTCAGTCTTTGCATGGCACACATTTCTTTGGATTGCCATTAATTATTTTCTCATTTAAAAATATTTACTGAGTACTTACACTGTATGGCCACTGTGCTAGGTGATGCAACATAACAATGAGCAAAAAGAGATACAGTTATTATGCTACTCTCATGGAATAGAGCCAAGGAGAGAAGATAGACATTAATCAAAGAATCCCACAAATCCATTATGATAAGGGCTGTGATCAAGAGGCATGTGGTACTCTGGGGGGATTCGGTGGGGGTGGGGGACTTGGCCTGTCAAGGAGGTAAGGGAAGCCTTTCCTGAGCAAGTGATAATTGATCAGAGACCTGAGCAAGAGTAAATATTATCCACAATAAGAGAAGGGATGGAGAAGTCAGAGCAAATATCATGTAAAAAGGTCTGCTATAAATAGGCTCAGGGAAAGTGAAGGCAAAGAGAGGCAGGCAGGGGTCAGACTAGGAATGGCTTTGTAGACTTGCTAAGGATTTGGGTTCTTACCTTAAAACCAATTAAAAAGTGAAGATTTTTAGGCAGAGGGTAACATGATAAAATTTAAGTTTTGAAATGATAATAACATAGAAAACAAATCAAAGCTATTGACAGAGTAGACCAATAGCCCAGGCCAGAAAGATGGTTGCTTGGGCCAGGATGCTGGTGGTAGGATACAAACAGTTGGACTGATATGGGAGACGTTCAAGAGATAGAATTGCAGTGGTTGATGAAAGAGTAGAAAAGGAATGAGTGAGAAAAAGGAAGATACTACGGATTTTTGTTTGAAGGTAGGTGTTTGGAGCCGCCATTCACGGAGATGGAAAATAATGCAATGAGGGGGAATATTGAGTTAAGATGGTAACAAGCTGAGTTAGAGGTGCCTTTGAAATGGAGATTCAGAAGGCAGTTGGGTGTATAGATTTGAGAGTCATTGGACAGGTCTGAGCTCTTCTAACTAGAGTTTTGAGTCAGGTGCATGTAGGTGGTAACTGGAGTCATAGACATGGACAAAATTCATAAGAGAAAAGAGTGAAACCAGATTAGGGCTAAGCCTTGAGCTTCTTCAATATTTAATGGCCAGGTACAACCTGTAAAAGACTGAGCCGACATAATGGTCAGAATGTTAGGAGTAAAACCAGGACAAGGAAGGGAGCATTTTAAGGATGACTTCACAACATGGAAGTTATTGGGACCTTGACCTGAGCTTTTCAGTGGAGTAACACCCAGGGCAATAGATATGGAAACTTGTCACCAGTAAATTTCAAGGACATGAATGCCAGAAACTCCATGTTGCAGCCCCCACCAAACACTAATGACCTTGGTCTTGGTATTTGAGTACAAGCCAAAATGTTTGAAAGAAAGCTGGTCATTCATCCAACCTATTACTAGCATTCCAATCAGGCAAAAGAGAAAAAGACAGACAGATTTGAATTTGTTGCTAACCTTTGTTCGACAGGCCAACACAAGAAAGGGGGTAATTATCTGCAGCTGAAATCAGATCTCTCTCTCAAAGGTGGTAAATTCCCGGGTGGATGCAATGTGTACACCTAATGAAAAGTCCATCTGTTACAAGATGAATTGTGGCAAAGCTCTGAGAGCCTCACAGCAGCTTATGACAAGACTACTTTGTCCCTTCAAGCATGTAATAAAGATGGGAAAAGCTTCATTTTGTGCCTGACATTGAAGCACCATTAAAGGATTCTGAATAAAATCTCTAAACCAGGCAATTCTGAGGACGGCAGAAGTCATGAACTTATCCCATTACTCTTAGAGGGACAGGAAACATGAAAAGGAATAAAGGCCTGTTTAAAGAAGAAGAAGAAGAAGAAGAAGAACAACAACAACAAAAAAACCAGTAATGAAAGAAGAGGAATGTAACTGCTTGTGAAATAATAAAATAGCACATGGCATGCCTGCATCCTGTGAAGTGTCAACAGCTGTGAGAGCATCTGTGTGCAAACATGTTGTCATGTGGATGTGAGTCTTGAGCCCTTCCTTCCAAAGCTTTGAGCAAGGCAATTAGCACTATGCTGGGGCTGGCAGGGGGCTCTCTGCCAGCCATGCTCCCATCCTAGTGTTCTCAGGCCCACAGTTTACACCCAATTCACACAATGATTGGACCTAACGTGCTTCTCCCCTCTGATTAGCTAGTAAGCACATCACCCATCATGGAGGAAGAAGAGAGGTCCCTTAGGGGTGAGGGTGAGAGGGGGAGATAAATAGCTCCATTGTGAAGGATTATAACTGCCATTTATTAAGGGCTTAGTCCGGGCCACAGACTGGGAAAGCACTTTAAATAGGTTATCTCTAATCCTCTCAAGAACCCTGAAAATTAGGTACAATTTATCTCCATTTTATATATCAGGAAACTGAGTATAGGAAAGATTAACTGATTGTCCATGGTCACCCAGCCAATCGGTGATACTTCCAGGTATGTCTGGCTCTGAAGCCCATCCTCCTTGGAGCAAACCACAGATGTACAACTGGTTGTGAATGTAGTGTGAAACATCAAAAGGAGGCATTAGAAACTAAACCCAGGGAAGGGGACATCCATCATTGCCTGTTCATACAACATCCATCATCCCTTTTGGGATATTGTCTCTCCCCCAGTGGGTGAATTTATGCTGGGATGAAAATCTAAGTGCCAGATCTTGTGTCAAGAAAGTTGTAGGAGAGCCTAGAAGCCCTTCTACTTCATCTCTCCTTTGCTCCTCACAGACACTGGTTTGACTGTAGACCTAAGCTTGTCCACCCAGAGTCTCTCTCCTGGAACATTGACTCTTGAGCTGAGGAACAAGAACAAAACAGATCGGAGAGGTGATTCATTCCAGAAACTGAACCCAGGAAAGACTTCTGAGCACTTCTTGCCTATTCCAAGCCTAATTCTTCAGCACCCTCCCCCATTCACACACAGATTGTCTACTGCTTGCAACCAGTTTCTGTTTAGAGCCAAAGAACCCTAACTGAAAAAAAAGTGTACAAGAGTTCTGATATTTTATAAGACAAGAAGGTGGGAAAATTGGGGAAAACATTTCAAGGAACATGTTAAAGGCAAGGTGATATATAGGCCCTTGGTTGGTAGTGGAAAAGTGTCTGCTGTGACCAATAGAACACAGAAGTGACAATGTGTCAATTCTGGGTATTGCCTTTAACTGGCCTTGAATCTTACATTTTTTTCCTTTTTGAGTACTTTCTCATGAGACTCCAGCTGCCATGCTATGGGAAAC
>PVKH010050428.1:0-10005 GCA_004027955.1 Chaetophractus vellerosus
GTTGGACTCTGTTGTAGTTTCCCTACATATGGCTTTTCTGCTCCTGCTATTTGAACCTAAAGTTAGTACTATACTTGATTGGTATATGTCCAAGAGACTTAAATCTTTGGTCCATCCATGTGCCAGTTGGGACCTGAATCTCAGCAGAGTTACAACACCTCTTTAGTTGTTTGGCATTTTCAGAACATTGGAATTGTCCTGCATGATGTTGCAATGATGGGTACAGGCCATTATATATTTTGTCATAACTTACAAAATTGCATGTGACAGAGTGTAATCTATAGTGTAAACTATAATCCATGGTTAGTGGCAATGCTTCAATATGTATGCATCAATTGTAACAAATGTACCACACTAATGAAAGATGTTGTTAATGTGGGAAAGTGGGGAGGGGGGGGAGCGAGTGGGGCATATGGGAATACCCTATATTTTTTTATGTAACATTTATGTAATCTAAAGCTTTTTAAAAAAAATTTAAAAAAGAATCAATAGAAAAGTAACACAATTATAGCTTTGAGATAAATAGAAACTTTCATTGAGAATGACTTCAAACAACAGTCGTTAGTATAGATAGAACTAAAGGTGCATTATTTCAGACCTTCAGTGATCATATGTTTCTTTTTTTAAAAGATTTATTTACTTATTTTAATTTTTATCCATTTTTAACCCCACCCACCCACTCATTTTTACTGTTTCTGTGTCCATTTGCTGGGCAATTAATTCTCTGTGTCTGTTTCCTGCCCTCTCTTCTCATCCTTCTCCTCCTGTTTTCACTGGGATTTGATCCTGGGAAACTCCGATATGGGAGGGAGGTGATCTTTCACCTGCACCACCATAGTTCCTGGTTTTTCAGCACATCTCATCTTGGCTCTCCCTTTTGTGTCACTCTCCTGTTACGTCATTATCTTGCTGCATGACTTGGTGGGGCCTGGTATGCCCACACGCAGGGTCCTAGAGGTGCATGCATGCGTGGGGCCTGGTGGCCTGCATGCATTCTATATTTTTCTTAATTTTACTGGGAGGTCCCGGGGATTGAACCCAGGTCCCTTCATATGGGAGATGGATGCCTAACCATTTGAGCCACATCTACTCCCCCATACATTTCTATACTAGTGAAATATTATTGAATGTAGAGGAAGAATGAACACTTGCATTCTTTTTAGAAAACCAGAATAATAGTGGAAGAAATGTAAGCAAGTATAATATAATAACTTGTTAATTGTTTTAGTATATGAACTTAGTTTTGTCATGTGTGTGTTAAAATACAGCATTGTTTATGGTGTGGGAATTTGAAAGGTTATTTTGCATAAACTTCTGATACAGGAAATTGGAAATGTGCATTTAATTTAAATGAGCATACTCTTTGACCCAAAAATCTTACACTAATTGTTATGTAATAATTGGACAAGGTATGTAACAATGTGTACACAAAATTATCAATTATATATAGTTTTAAATATAGTAAAACATTTAAAAACCACTTAAAATTCCATTTTAACTAGTGGTTGACTAAATTATTATACACTCATGCAAAGAGCCCATTTCTTCTACTTAGATAAACAATGTATATTTATATTTTTGATTGAATAAAACAAGTTTCTAAATAGTATTTATAAAATGCTCTGTGCCTGTAAATTATATAAATATATATAGTCTGTGTGTGTTTTGTATGAGTGTAAGTGTATTTACACTTACACACCTATGGAGAAACAGAAAGGGACTGAAGGTATTGTCTCTGGGATTTGAGATCTTGGGAGAATTTTAACTTCTTTTCTTTTTTGAGTTGGATTATATTTTCTACAGTGAGTTTTACAAACTTTGCAGAGTTTAAAAACGGTACCTAATTAAAAGAAAGAGAAAGATAGTGTATTAGCCATGATTCTCTCAGGAAACAGAATCAACAGGAGATATCTGTCAATAATATGAGATTTTATAAGAGCCTCTCATGTAACTGTGGGGATGCACAAGTACAGGTTCTGCAGGCAGCCTGCAAACCAGGGGCTCCAATGAAAGTCCAATGAAAGTCCTTGATGAGTTTCCAGGAGATGTTGGCTGTCCAAAGACAAGCTGGGAAATTTTCTCTGAATGTTGAAATCACTTCCCCTTTTAAAGTATTCAACTGATTGGATGAAAGTGACACCCATTGCTGATGGCAATCTCCCTGACTGATGCAGATGTAATCAGCCATCCACCCAGTAAACTCACTGGTGACCAAAGTCCATAAATGTTCTTGTATTACAGTTAACCCAGTGCTTGCTGGACCAAACACCTGGATACAATTATCTGGCCAAGTTGACACATTAGCCTAACTATCACAGATAGGACAGGAAGCAGAGAAGGAATGAGAGAAACATGGAGGAGGAGAGAAAGAGCTACTTTAGCTATATAGGTAACATATAGCTACCTTCTCCTATTTGTAAAATTATTTTTCAAGTCAAACAATGCTTCTGCTTACTTCTGCTGTGCACTGTAATTTCCTATCTTCCTTTCTGCAGATACCGCTAGAGCTCATCTCGTCTCTGATCTTGGTTTTCATTGCTGCCATGGTTTGGGGCTGCTCTGGGGAGTGAGTCCCTCAATTTACTCCTCGGGGTCAGATGGACTCCACAGTAACTATGATGGTGGTAGAGCAGGTTCAGAGGTTTGGTTCCTAAGACAATACATTGTACAAACAGACATCCGAATTCAAACTATTGTCTTTCATTTATCAGCCACTTAATTAAGAGACATTAAGTATGTCTCTTAATAACTCTAAATTTACATCTTATCCTCAAACAGAAAATGTAGTGGGGGGGGATGAAAGTGGTAGTGGAGGAATAAATGGGCCAATGTATGTAAAGTAACATCATAGGCTCCCAACTTATATCTGTTTCTTTACACCTCATTCTTTCCTCAGCATGATTCTAATTGAATTGAAATTTAGGAGAAATGGAAACAATAGTGTTTATTTCTCTTCCAACACCAGTTGTTTGCATTTGGGAAATTATTCACTATGAACCTGTATCCCGACACTGTAATTCTTAGTCCCACATATTACCAAATGAATGTTAATCTTTATTTTTCTTCTCCATTAACCCAAGAGTCCTATTTCAAGTTACTACCATTTTTTCCCCTCCTGATATCAGGTATATAAATCCCTTTACTTTTGAAAAATTAAAACAATTAAGCAAACAATTTCTAAAAATAAGTAAACAGAAATTTCTGACAGATTTGCCGTATTTTTAAAATTAAGCATACAGCTTTATACATATGTATTCCTAGTAATTATTTCATTCAGTTGCATTTTTTATTTTACTTAAGAGGTTCTGCAAGTAAAATTATTATCATGTAAAGAAATTTAGATCTTGTAAATAGGAGATTACTATATATCACCAATCTCATTGAATGACTACAGTAAAAGTTGCCTTACTGGTTCATTTTATTAATTGAATATGATTTTTTTTCAGGCATTTTGTAAACCATATAGTTTGATTAAGGTGTGAAGAAATGCATTTAACTTTTAAGCCCAGACATTATATTAATTGAAAAGGAAGGTCAGAGCAAGATAAAAATACATCATTTTTACTTCTCTTAAAATATTAAATAGTTGAACTCCAAAAGGAAGAGATGGCATTATAAGCTTAAAATACAGAATATTTAAAATCAATAATGCTTTAATTCAACAAATGCTTATAAAGCACTTACTTTCTGCTTATATCCTGGGGCTATAACAATGATCCCTGTTCTTAAAGTTCTTTAGAGGAGAGAGAGAAAAAATAAAATAAAAAAATAAATTCAGTTTCTGGAAATTACTGTAAACACAGAGTGATAAGTGTTTCATGGTGTTGACAGACAACTTTCCTATGCAGGGTCATTTGAGCTGAGATTAAAAGATGAGGTGGGGCTTGTCACTGAGAGAGCTAGAGAAAGGACAAGTGCAAAGGCCAGAAAGAAAGAAAAAATCTGTTCCCGAAGGGGAAGGGAGACAAAGTCTGTGTCCCTGAGGAATGGAGGTGCTGGACAGGGGTCATGGGAAATGATATCACCTGAGGAGAGGAAGAAAGGAGCTGGCCAGATGGCAAAAAACCTTGGAAAAGGTCTGACTTTATTCTAGGCAATGGCCAACCATGCATGGGTGTTAAATTAGGGAATGATGATCTTACTTTTTATTCACAAAGATACCTCTAGCATCTAACTGCATAATGGAGTCTCTGGGATAAGAGCAGGCATGGGAAGAAGATAATGGTGCTAGCAGTAGAAAGAAGAGAAGCTGCCAACTGAAAGGTCTGCTTTGGAAAAAGCTTGTAGATAGAATGGAGTGAACAACAGGAAAAACAAGAAGAAAAATAAGATTTTAGAGAATATCCCTTTGTTGCCATACTACTATACACAGATCTAGATAGCAATGAAACATTATTTCACAAAAGAAATGAACACATTATAGAGAACTTTATGAAAATTATTTTAATTGAAACTTAATATGGAAAGCAATTCAAATTTTTACTTTCTGGACAACAATGTCAAGAATTATTTCACAAACTTATATTCTATCCATTTTCTAACATGATTTCAAAAATGAAGTATGGAGGAGTATAAATGGTTTTCTGAAAGAGCAGACAGGCTGCATTACTGACTTCTAAATGCTCTATTAAATGGACTTGTTCAGCCACGAATCACTGCACAAATGAAAAAATAATAATTTGGTTTATTAATGTGTATGCATTTAGTTTTGTCAATAAACTTTGCAAAGTGTTAATTTATTATCTAATACAGTTCCAGTTTTATTTTAAAGATCTGAACTATATTAGTGAATGCTCCCTAAAGGATTCCGAGTGAGATCTTGAAATATATTTAATTTACATTTTAATGTGGCAAGAATTTTCACCATTGTGAAAATGATAATGCATACATAAATTGATGATTACAGATGAATGCCAATTTCCCCCTTGAGGGTCCCTCCAAGATTGAGTATTAAATTTGTTGTTGTAAATTCACTGTTCTCATCTCACAGTTTACAACTAAATTCACCTTAGTTTCTTCTTCAAAAATATGCCCCCCCCCTTATTGTCACTAAAGTCACAAACTTGAGAGGGAAGGGCATTTTTAGTCATCTACACTTAACAGAAATATGGAGAGAAAAAAAAATAGGCTGACCAACTCTTCACAATTTGCCTGCAACTTTACTAGTTTTAGCATTAACAGTCCCAAATCACTGAAAATTCCCCAGTCCCAGGCAAACTGAGATGGTTGCTCCCCAGAAATGGAGGTAAAAACTATATGTAACATTTAGAAAATAGTCAAGAGACAACTTCAGGATGTTATACAGATGGTTTTTGATATATTAGTTTAATCCCAGGGCTGTATATCTACATTTTGAAACAAAATGGGATTTTTTGCCTTTATTGTGTTATCCTATTCATGAGTATATATGCAGATGAATAAGGTTGTGAGAGGTTAGAATACTGTTGTCGGATTCCATGGAGGTCATTGAACTTTATTCTCAAAGACTCTTGAGGTCAGGGAAGGAGAAACAAAACCAAACAAAAACAAAACACGATTACTCCTTTTGCTCTTCGCCCAGCCTGTCGTGATGGGACTGTCGGGACCTGATTTGTGAAGGCCATGTCTCACTGTCAGAGCTGGGTTCAGCCCACCTTGCCTCTTTGAGTCCTATCACTTTAAGCTATTCAGTAAATGGCACCTACCTGCTCACTCTTGGCTGTCATTGCTGTCGATTTAAAAATGCATCCCGCTGCCCTTTTGTCTAGATCTCAAGGTACTGTAAAATTCATTCACATTACTCCTATTGCTGGCTTTATTTCCCCCAACTGAACAAGATCACATAAAATATGTAAATTTTTATCACCAGATTCCTTGGGTATCAATTATTCATTGTTAACATTGATAATAGTGAACCATTTTTGGTCAAGAAACGGAGCGACAGAGAGGCTAGTGTGAATTTTTGTACAAACATACATCATTTACAGAAGGAGCAATGACAGCCAACAGAGAACTAAATGTGATGGCATATTTCAGGTTACAATTCAAGATAAGGCTAAAAATAGGACTACAATTTGTCTTATGATATTCTGAGTGCTTCTTAGCATACATGCAATTTATTTTGAATGGGTATTTTGCTATGATTAATAAATGCCCATTCAGCTTGATATCTTCACATCATAGCATGTTCACAGATGTTATCTTTGCCAAGAATATTTTTGTTGGACTTATGTTTCAGAGAATTGTAGCACTGTTAACATTAGTTTCATAGTTTATCTATTTGGTAAGTTTCATTTTTAGTTGAAATTATTTGTGAATTCTCAGACAGGTTTTCTTGATAACAAAAAAAAGTAGGAAATACATAAAGGAGCTAGATAGCATTGGTGCCATTTACTGAGAAAATTAATTTTAATGTGGTTTTCTAATGAAAATATCTAGACATTTTAATTTATTGAAATTTGATTCAGACTGGATTATCCAATCATGATACTATGATTTTCAAATTCATACATAAACTTTGTCCAGGATAATTTACACAGAATAATGTCAAACATTATTACTTCTAATAAATAGATAATATTACTTCTAATAAGTATAGAAAGAATGGTTAATTTTTGAAAATTACTTTTAAAGATAAAATTTTCCTGTAGTGACATAAACACTATCCTTCAGAATCTTTATTTCCTGACATAAAGTCAAAGACCAGAAGTCTCAAATTAATTCTTCAGAGCTATTTCAGTAATATTCTCACTGTGTGTGTAGGGTTCATTAGTGTGGGCAGAAGCAACCTGCAGACAGGTTCTTGGACATTCTCTTGTATCTGACACAAAGTGCTTAATCTCTCTCTCTCTCTCTCTCTCTCTCTCTCTCTCTCTCTCTCTCTGTCTCCCTCTCTCCCCTCCCCATACACAGAAATATATTTTTCTTTCTTAATACCAGGTTTCCCCAAAGCTTTCATTTAAAGAATGGGTTTCAATTGTAAGAAAAAGAGGCAAAATTGTAGTAATTGATTGTAATACTAAAATAGAAACATTTGGGTTTCAAAACTGAGAGCTTT
This sequence comes from Chaetophractus vellerosus, assembly GCA_004027955.1. Lineage (NCBI taxonomy): Eukaryota > Metazoa > Chordata > Mammalia > Cingulata > Chlamyphoridae > Chaetophractus > Chaetophractus vellerosus. Next base: position 7,037 of record PVKH010050428.1, read on the forward strand.
TTATAATAATAAACTTTATTTTTACAGAAGTTTTCAATTTGGAAATGTTACATCGAAAGTATAGGGGATTCCCAAAGAACCTACCCCCTCCCCTCCCCCATTTTCCCCTATTGATAACCTCTTACATTAGTGTGGTACATTTATTGCAATTGATGAACCAATATTGAAGCATTGCTACTAACCTAGGTCTATAGTTTATGTTATGGTTTACACTTTGCACTGTACAGTTTTATAGGTTTGAAAAAAATGTGTAATGGCCTGTATCCATTATTCAGCAATATCATACAGAACAATTCCAATGTACCATAAATACCCTATGTTCTATCTATTCTTTCCTTCCCCTCCCTTCAGAACCTCTGGCAACCACTAACTTTATATCAATATTACAAGTTCTTCCATTACTATAATAACAATAAGTCTACTTTAGTCCATGGCTGCATTTCCCCCTTACGTTTGTTCATACCTCAGTCTTGAGGAATTTGTGATGAAGTCCACTCTGCTTCAGATTGAGTGGGGGATTAAGTATCATGGGGCAGATGGTGGGAACTATTTTGTTTGCAGTTGTGGATACTCTTTGTTTTTTGAGGGGATAGGACTCATCCATCATCATCATGTTGTTAATTGTCCTGGGCTAGTCTAAAGAACTGCAGAGTAGGTATTGGCCGCAACTCTGCTGAGATTCTGGGACCAACTGGCATCTTAACAGACCAAAGATTTAAGTCTCTGGGACATATATTTAATGGGTATAGTGCTAATTAAAGGTCCAAATAAAAGGGGTGGAAGAATCATGAGTAGGGACATTATAAATGAGTCTCTAATATTGCGGAACTGGATTATCATATATTCCAAGATAAAGCCCGCCAACCTTATGCTAATTTCATGGGGTTATGTGCCTTGACTGTAGAGTCTGGACATCTCTAGAGCCCTTGGGAGCACTCCTGTTGGAGGCTTTGTTTACTGTGGCAGTTAGTAAGATCTGCCTGAGACCTGCACAAGTGTAACTTCTGAAATAACCTTCCGACTCATTTTGAAATCTCTTAGTCATAAACACTCTTTTATACTTAATGTTCCTCTCTTTTGGTCAAGGCCTTTTCTCCAATACAGCACAGTTAGCACTTGGTAGTAATCCCTCAGTGCCAGGGAGGCTCAACCTTGGAAGTCATGTTACAAGTTGGGGGTAATGTAGTGAGTTTACTTACTGAGTTTGGCTAATAGAGAGGCTACATTTGGGTAACAAGCAGATTTTCAGGAGGTAACTCTTAGACGTTAGTTATTATTAGGCTAAGTTTCAATATGACAGGAATAAGTTTCATAAGTACAAGTATTAATATGGAAGGCTTGACATATTGACCTGTTTTATTTTTTTGGGAGCTGTTTATATATTCCAAAAAATTTTTGAGAAAGTACAGGACTATGCAGGATGCAAATTTAATATTTTGTTAGTTACTGTAGAGCTGAGAAAACACCCTATAACAACATATCCCATAGAGCATGCCCCAGGAATACACCTCCCCACTCATCCCTCTACCACTGAAACCTTGCATCAGTGTTGCTTCCCTACCATAGATCTCAAAAGAACATTCCCACATTTGGTACCAACTTTATTGGTACCAATAATTATTTAGGGAATAGACTTGTTTCCTATCTACTGTCTCTAAGATTTTTAGAAAACAGTTTTTTAAAAAAATTTTTTTCTCCCTTGAAATTATTTTTCTTTTTTTAGAAGTTTTCTAAAAATGATAAAGAAAACAGTTTATTTAAAATACAGTGTTGTATTGTTTTTAATTATGTTTATCTATAAATCATCAATAACATAAAAAGAAGAGATAGCCATTTATAGCAGAAAGTATGAAAGAATTACATACTATCTTTGAGCAGTTGTTCTTGACCTTCTTTAGTTTCCTCTGTGTTAAAACCAGCAGTCATGTTTAAAACTTGTCCATTAATACCATTTAAGTATAGCAGGTGTGAGCCGCAAAATAATATTTTATGATATTTTATCATTGGTCTTTCATTCTACACATTGAGGAAGAAGCCATACTTTAAATACTAACTTGGAGGACCCTTCCATATTCCACATGCTTATTCAAATTTACAAGGCTCAATTGATCTGGGAACACCTTTCTGACAAGTTCAACACCATTGAATATCACTGCTCCTCAATTCCCAAAGCATTTATGTAGAGAGAGTACTTTATAGTTTCAAAGCCCTTTCACACATGTTCTCATATAATTTCCATTCCAAACCTGTAAGGTAGAGGTTTGTCTTCTCTTAATTTTACCCCTGTGAAAACTGGAAAGTCACAAATAACTGAGGCTCAGTAAGTTATACAGCTAGTTAAGGTTGTATAAATCTACCCTCTACATCTGTCCTACATAACACACAGTAGCACTCTATTAAAAATTAGTACTTATGTGCATTTATATTACAGATGTAACTAAAATTCCAAGTCTAAACGAGAATCATCTTTAGTTTAGAGTCTCTCAAACCTTTCCAGTTTACTCCTATATCACCCGGAAAAATCTTAAGCATATTGTAACTTAATTAATATGAATCAAAATTAAATATTCAATTTACTGACATACATTATTCATTGTCTATATTTAAAGCAGGGTATAAGAAGCTGGGAATTAAAAGAGAAAAACAAAAATGTTTTAGTTTAAAAAGCTAGGTCGTCAAGATGGCAGAGTGAGGCATTCCAGGGTTCCATCCCTGCACAGAATCTTTAAGCAATAAACAAGAGGTGGTGGAGCCATCTTTTTCAAAGATCCAGAAAATCGTTAAAGGGTTGCAGTAACAGGAGAAGCACCATATCAGGAAAAAGGCAACTTAAAAATGGTAGCATCTTGTGGTGCACTGGCTTACCTGCCTTCCATCCCCTCTGTGGCTCAGCATGGAGCCACTTATGCTCCTGATATGGGTCCCTGGTCACATTTCCTGAGGAAGCAAAGGAATTCTCATTTCCATAC
>PVKH010050429.1:0-10018 GCA_004027955.1 Chaetophractus vellerosus
GATAGTGTTTGTCTCAAAATGTGTATGGTAAGAGCAGGGACCCACTGCTATATCTCTATAGCCTAGAACACCGCCTGATACCCCGGTATGTAGTAAACCCTTAAATTTTTTTTTGAGTGAAGAAGCATCTATTAAATTTTAAGAACTAAGAAGCTTGAAGTTTATCTTAATGAGGGAGTAGCTATTATCATCTCTCTCTTTTTTTTAAGTTGAGTATATTGAAGTTGTTCATAGCTTGCCCAAGGTTGCAGAGATATAGTAAGTAGAACCAAGATTGAATCTCAGAACTGCTGACTCTATTTATTCATATGACCCTACAATATACCTCAAAATAAAGAGATGAATTAATTTTATAATATTTATTGGTATATCTTTGTAGAGAAAGCATAATGAACATAAAGGGCAAAATGCATTCAACTTTATCACAGCCGACTCTTTATTGGAATGTGTCATCTCATCAGAATGAATAAGGCCAGGATATAAGTGTAAATGAAGCATATAATTAATCTGAAAGTTGTATATCAATAAAGTACTCCAGTTTTACTCCACAAACTTTTAATATTGACTGTTGAAGAAAAAGAAATGGCCAATTTAATTTTCCTCTTCATTTATTTTGCCTATAAAGGTGACTGACTGCTCATTCCTCAAGATTTAACTCAAATTGGTTTATTTTCCTCCTCTTTCAGGAGAAAGAATGGATGGTGGGAATATACAGCTTTACAAGTTTATGAATACAGCTCTTAACCACAAAGATGTGTCTTCCTTCCCAAGAGATACCTGACCACTGGCAGTTGTCTCGATTTGGAGACAGGATTTTGTGTTTAGGCATTTGAACTTTTTCTTGTTTCCCTTGCTAAGTCCTCAGACTTCAGGTGGGTGTAAAGGACAAATGCACTTCTCGGATGAGTTTTCAAATGATAAGATAACAGCTTTTTTCAAAGATTTGTTTTTATTTTATTTTATTTTTTGGTGGGGGAAGAATAGGTAGAGTGAACTGGGCTAAAATTTTTGAATTTGTAAAGGTAACAAAGTAACATGCTTTTCATCATAAGGCTTTTTTATCATAAGTTTATTTCTTTCACCTGAAATGTACTTTCATTTTTAATGTTATAGAAAAAAATAAAGATCTTAAAGATAAAATTTAATATCGTTGTATAAACACAATAAAAAAAAACTTCAAGATTAAGAACTCAGTCAAAGTACCAAATTATTTTAATATTATTTTCTTTTAAAATCTCAACACATTTTCTTCCTCTCTAGATTCCAGTGGGTTCTGTATTTTATCAAAAGAAAACATTCTGTGTGTTAATATATACTAGCAGGAAAAAATCTGCACAAAGATACCACCCTCAAGCTACCAAAAAGAATTCATTTCCAAAAGTTTAGTTAAAATAGAAGGAATCGTCTGGTCAGGTTTTACTTAACATGTTCAGCCACCTGAAAAATTTTAATTCTTGCTGCTATTTTAAAATCAGTTAATTATTGTGTGGCTAGTAAACATTTTTATTTGAACTACCTAAAAATGAGCATTCCATTATTTATCTAAGTTTCATCATTGTAAAGTTTGGTGCTCTTCTTTATCTTCTTAAAAATTGATTTTGAAATATTGAAAAAATTGTAACAAATTCCCCAAAGAAAAGTGATTCATAATCTTACATCTATTCAAACCCAAATATTTTAGTTTTTGCACATTACCTCCCAGTATCTACCTATTTTTATGTAATGCAATCATACAGTACAATGAAAGTAGTTTTTAAAAATATTATATAAAGATATCATACTAAGTCATTTAAATGACTTCATGACATTGATATACTACATTTACCACCTTGTAACCAAATTACTGTTTAAATTGTTCTCATTTTGATGACTAATTTTCCCATATAGCTTTTTGGTTTCTATCACCTTATTTCTGTTTGATAAATCATCTTAAGTAAAATCATCAAGTGAAAAAGGCTTTTTTAGTTGTACATTAGTATATCGGATTTATTGCAGCCATATATGTTTTTATGTTGCTAATTTAACAGTTGGCAAATGCTGTCTCAAAAAACTCTTTGACTTGAATTTTAATTATAAAAAAGTAGTGATTTCTATATTTTATAATTTGAATTTCTTCTTTTTGGAGATATCTTCTCATGCCTGTGGAAGCAGGCATTTCTTGATTCCATTATTGCAGATTGAAACATTGACAGACAAGGATTGATAAAGACATTGCACGATCCTCAGAGAATTAACACGATTTTATATCGTGTCTTAGGAAGTAGTAATAGGCCATTAAAGACCCAGATACATTTGAGCTCCATATTAATATTAAGCAACATTTCATTTTCATTCAGTTCAGAATACTTACTTTCCTTGTACTTTCTTCTTTTATTCATGGGTTTCAATTAAATTCACTTTCCAAACACTTGGGAATTTTGTAAATATCTCTTTGTTATTCTATTTTTAATTTAGTTTCTTTGTAGTCAGAGAACGTTTTGTATGAATTCCATTCTTTTAAATATATTGAGATTTATTTTATTGCTCAGCACATAATCTAATTTGATGAATGTTTTGCATATACTGGAAAGTAGTGTGTATTCTGTTGTTGGGTAGAGTTCAATAAATTAAATCAATTTGGTTAATAGTGTAGAAATCTATCCTTTCTGATTATATGTCTATTTGTTCTATCTCTTATGTAAATAAGCATATTTAAATCATTAACTGTAACTGTGACTTTATTTCTCCTTTGAAGTCTGACAGTTTTTTGCTTTGTGTATTTTGGAGTTCTATTATTATGTATATATGCATTCACAATTGTTATAAATCCCTACTGTATTGACCCTTTTATCATTATGAAATGGCCTTCTTTGACTGTAGTAATATTTCTTGACTTAATGTCTACTTTATCTGATCATAATATAGCAACTGAAGCTTGCCTATGCATACTATGTATTGTTTTCCAACTTTTAATTTTCAATCCATTTGTTTTTTTATATATTTAAACTGTATCTCTTATAAATAGCATATCATTGGAACTAGTTTTTTTTATACAGCCTGCCAGTCTCTGCCCTTTGATTATTTAGTCCATTTACATTTAATATAATTAATAATATATAATTGAGTTTAAGTCTTTCACCTTGCTTTTTTTTTTGTATTTGTCTCATGGCTTTCTTATTCCTCCAGTCCCTCCTTTCCTGGGTTCTTTAGTGCTAAACAAATAGATTTTAGTACCATTTTAATACTGGGTGTTTTTAAGCTATATTTCTTTGCATTATTTTTTCAGTTGTAACTTACGCATTACAATATGCTCCTTTAATTTATCACAAGAAACTTAAAATTATTATTGAATTAACTTTGTTAAAATATATAGAAAAAAACAAAAGTATATAAAGATATGAATTTTGCAACACTGTAGTTCCATTACCTCCCCTCCTTCCTTAGTGCTATTATTGCCATATATATTACACCTATATAAATTAAAACCCCATTAATACAGTATTACAAGTTTTGCTTCAAGAAATTAACAGAAAGAAGTATAAAATGTGTTAAATCCCTGTGTAGTTATGAAAATAAATTATGTATCTAAAATAAATCTTAAAATTCATCATTACTTTTTGATCAGTTATGAGGATTTGCAAATTTTTAAAAAAATGTTTATCACTATAAAAGGTATACCCAATTTTCAATGGAGAACAAGAAAGGTGCTGGGTGATCAGCTGGACTCAGTCACTCAAATGACAGATCACAATAATCATGGACTTTCAGGTGCCTACCAAAAGGCAAAACTGAAAATATGATTTCCTTTACTTCCAAAGATCTACTTGCTGAATTTTAAATAATATTCATTGTTCATAATATTTAAAAAAATAAAGACTCGTGGTGGACCACTTATTTAGAAGAGGCAGCTTGGTAACCATATGACAATATAAATTACTGACATGGAAAGCCTTGTAAGACAGCACTCTTTTGCTTGAAATGTGGAATAGCTGCATTTCTTTTCCAACTGAGTAAAGAAACAACTAGCAATGCTTTGGGTGATAGTGACATCTGGTGGTACTGCTTAAATAATATTTTATAATTTGATCCTGTTTTGTCTGGAACATTTTTTTTGTAAGGAATTATTTTTTAACTAGCATGTACCTTAAGAGGACTCTTGCTTCCTGCCCCCATTTCCCTGTCTATGGCAGGGGTATGTGGACCAGAAGCCGAGAGCAGCTAGTGTCCCTTACATTTCCACCTTTGGCATGAAAAAAAGTTCTGTGCCCTTTATATGGGAACAAACTAATTAAGGCAGGAAGAATAAAGACATTGTTATATGGTAAATTGGAAATATTCATCCTAATAATGTGTTATTATGAAGTGCTGCTGAGAACAATACCATTTATTGAGAAGGTGCCTAGCATATCTCATTAGTCACAGACTGTATTATTTTCATTTTATAGATGGAAATGCTGAGGCTGAGAGAGGGTTATAGAGAGTACCTAAAGTCACAAACTTAATCCACTTGATTAAATCTCTAGAGACACCAGAATTTCCTTTGAACCCTGACTCTAATTTGGAGAAAAAGAGAATTTAAATGCTCCAATGTAATTTTCAAATGTGTATACATGCTACATGAGTTCATTCTCTTTTTAAAATATTAAATCATTGCCAGTAAACTTGAAATCTTTGATACCCAGCCCTAGTCACCTCCTCCTTTCCTCAAAGATAGTTATCACCTTCAGTTTGGTGTATATCTTTCCCCTTTACACATACATACACACTATATATTCAATAGAGATAGGTAGTTGCTTACTTGTGTGTTTGGTACATAAAAGATAGTATATGCCCAAAGTGACTTTATACTGGTAAAACCTCTTCCATAAAGGAGCTAGCAATATCAAATTCTGAACTCATATCACTCTTATTATAGCAATTTGATATTCTGTAACAAGGATAATTATTTCTAAATTTATTTCAGTATGTCTGTAGTAAGTATTCAATATTTAACTAAACTATTGGCAAGATGACCGTATTCTAGATTAAAATAAAAAGTATTCATTAGTTTGTACAGATTAACCTAAATCATCTAATGAATGTTCTAATACAGCAACACTGCCAGAATGCATTCTCTTCTGTCACAGTGTGATCTCATCACCATAGCTGTAGCCAAAATTAACAAACTTTTAAGCATAGGACTCACAATTATTTATTGTGGCTAATACTATCAGAATAATCTGTAGTTTCTAAGTCTGTTCACAGAATTCATGGGAAGAAGAATTGCCTATAGGAAAATTATTTGAATCCAGTTTTTTTTCTTAACTTCCAATGAAAATCCACATATTTATGCCTCCAAACCCTCAGCCCCCATGTTAAAAAAAAAAACCCTTGAAATTTGCATACTTAAAAGAAAACTATATTAATAGGCAATAAAATATAAATTCATCATAGCAAGGTTATTTTTTTCTTCTTGGAAAAATAACTTAAATGGCAATAGAGAATGTAAAAGAAAAAAAACATTAAAATTGGAAGAATCAAGAGCCCAGTGGATTTTAAGGAAAGCATGATTAAACAGGTTACATCGGACTGGACTGGTATCCGAAGTCTTTGAATCCACTCCATAGCATTCTATGCAAAGATGACATGAATCTCTGGCTATTCCCTCACACAATAGAATTTACTAGATTTTAGATTTAAACCGGTTGATTTTATCTGCAGTGAATAGTTGAGACAGAATCGCATCAAGCACAGATTCAAAGTACAGCACTTTAGGACTGGGGAGGAAGAGCTTTCCCCAAAAAAATAAACTTGAGAAGGTTAATTAAAGAGTGGATTTTCTCAGAGCAAGGGATATTTTAATAAAATCACGGAATTTTTGAGTTGGATTAACCTCTGAATTTTATTAACATATTTTGTACTAATATCTACTTCATTATTGCATTATTGTTGATTATCCATATATTGTTACATTCTAGTGAAGCATTAAAAATACTTGAAATTTTTTACCTTAGGATCCCAGTTAATACAGAGTAATAACCTTTAAAGTTTCTATAAATGAAGGAGACTTAAAATAGAGTGCATATTGTTGCAATTTCCTAGTGATTTCCTCATCCTTGGTCCCTGGAAATTTCCATATAATTCATTATTAACTGAGAGTATGTTTGTTGCATTGTGAGAGGTTTGGATTTTATTTTCAACTGGTGGGAGGTGATGATTCCTAATTAAAATTTCATCTCACTGGGCAAGATGAAAACAGAATAGAAGGTGAAATGACAAAGGAATGGCCCAGTTAGGTGGCAAAGTAGCTTATGGAGATATGCTAGTAGAAAAAGATGCAAACAAGCATCCTCACCAGGGAATGATTCCCAAGTTTCTTTCCAGCTCTAAAATACAATGACTGTAGATGACCTGGAGTCTGACTTTAAGAACTGGTAATTGATGAACACATAATGAAGGATATTGTTAATGTGGGTAAATGTGGGCAGTGGGGAGCGGGGGGTATGGGAATCCATCATATTTTTTATGTAACATTTATGTAATCTAAATATCTTTTTTAAAAATAAAAGGAAAAAAATCTTTTAAAAGATGTTTTTAAATAAAATTAAAAAGTAAAAAAAAAAAAAAAAAAGAACTGGTAATACCCAGGGCTGGGCAAGGCATGAGTAGCTGAAAATCCTGGGTACACAAGATTCCTTAAGCTTCTAAATGGTAGCACTGTTTCTTCTGCCAGTTATGCATGTCCACTGTAAAATTGCTACATTTTTACTTAAAAATGAGAGTTGGAGGAAGCTACTATATATCCTGAAAGGTGATAGTGTACTACTGCAGATTTTTTAAAAATCAGAATGCATAAAAAGATTTTTTAAATACAAAATGTGCCAAATAAAATCAAATGTAATATGCACTTGAAATAAATATCTATTCATTCAGGCCCAACTGAATGTGACCAACTGCTAGTTTATCAGAAATTGGTTTTATGTGACTAATATGCCTGTTAAATCAGAAGCTCTGCAGAAACAAAAAGAATTAGATTTTATGTTATAACAGGAACTTTTCAGACTTGTCTTTGAGTGATTAAAATCATTTTCATGTAACTAAAATTATTAATGGCTGTATTTAGTAAGGGGGTGATTCCTTGCTGTTAGAACATTTTAAACACTTAAATGATTATTTAATAGTCAGACCCAATTATTATGACTATTTCTTTTCTTGTCCACTTTAAAACTGTTTACATGAATTTCTCCTCTGTACTTAGTATGTTCTTTGATTTTTCTTTTCCTTTAGAATTCATCACTAAAAAAATAAAATAAAATTTAATTTTTAAAAATCAGACTATCTTCATGGAAGGTTAACTTTCCAGAGATATTGCTGTCATTTAAGGAAAGATTTTTTTTGTGATGCATTAATTTCTTCAAGAACTTGGTTTTGTAGAGAGATAGTTAAGCAAATAATTGTAATAAAGTATAAGTGCTGTGGTTGAAGAATATGCAGAGTACTGTTGGTCAAAGGAGGAAATGAACAATTACTCCCCATTTTGGTAGCAAGGTGTGCACGTTACTGGGATGGCTGGGAGCAGAGGAGGCTTCAGAAAAGAGAATACTTGATTTGGAATTTGAAGGATGCATGGTCTTTTGCCGGTCAGAAATATGAACAGAAGTGCAGAAATCACGTAAGTACAGGCTTTTGTGTTTTAGTCCTTCAAAATACCTTCATCCCTTTGGTTATGACAGAATTCAATATTCCTTAAACACGAGTTCATAAACTTTCCAGCCCACCTATTAAAGTTATCGTTGTATTCCTCAGACTTTCCTTCACCATCTCTCTTCATAGTCATTCCCTCCTGCATGAAAGGCCTCATCCACACCAGACTTGGTAATCATCCATGACCACTCCCTCTTTTCAGTCCCTCTCCCCTTAACCAATCACTCATTAAACCTGCTATTCTTTTATTTTCTTTCTAATTCCTCATATTTGTTTTCTATCCATTCATACCACCATTTCCTAGCTAGGTACTCATGTTCTCCCCTACACTGCTGTAGTACCTTTCCTCCTATTTTCCTCACCTGCCACTTTCTTGCTGGAGTAAGCTCTTCTAAAGTACAGCTATGGTCTTACCACTTCCCTGCTTATAACCCTTTAATGACTTCCATAGTTTGGGGGCCTATCATATAAGGGCCCCCTCTCTAACCTCATTTCCTCCCTCCCTTTCACCCACATGCATCTTAGGCTCCAACTCTGCTGGATTTTTTAAAGTCTGAGAATTCATTGTATTTTTCTTTTTCCATCTGTGAGTCTGTTCTGCCTGATACACCTTTAGCTACACTGTCCCCTTCCTTCCCTATGCCTTCCAAATATTCATTACCCTATCTCTACCTAGCTAACTTTATTCAGTTGTCAAGAGTAGCTCAGGTGTTAGCCAACTCAGAAGCATCTTTTGACCCACCACAGCACTTGTCACAGTTATAATAACAGTTTATACAATTGCCTTGTAGATTATCAGGCTGGGTCATTCTTGAGGGCATCGATGAGATTTTTCATTTCTCATTACCCAGAATTTAAAATACTGCCAGTTTATGGTAGACACTCACAAGTGTTTATTGAATGAATAAATGAAAAAACAAGGTCCTGTAATTTGGATTATGTGCCACTTTGATTTACGGTATGATATGTTCTTATTATGTCGAGTTGCTCTGTGATGACAGTATCAATGGCCTCTTCTTCACCCAGGTATTTTGTACACCATAGATCAATTTAGTAAATGAAGTAAAAGAATCATTTGAGTAAAACATTCTTAGAAAAGAACTTTAAGAATTGACTACATTCACGTATATGCCTTTAATTAGAGATGTAATTCCATCAAAAGTTTAGATTTCTAAAATTTCAGTATTCTGTTAGCAATTTGCAATACCCTATTTTTATCCATATAACTTAGGTCATAACATATTTAATTTTCATTCATTTGATTGAATTTATGACTATATAACCCATAATAAAAGTAGCTAACTTTCAGTCATTAAACTTCTGTCTGCAGGCACAGTTAAGCCATTGTTCTCGGTTATATGCAGGAGCGAGCTGGACAAGTTGTGCAGAGAATGAGCAGCTGGATTTCACATGTCTTCCCATAGTCAAAAAGGAGATGCAGTTTAATGAGCTGGTGAATCTTTGAGACCATTTTGTGAAAAGCATAGAAAATTGAAAATTCAAACTTAACAGAATCCATGAGTATTCAAGGCCAGAGCTGGAGACCCCAAGAAAATTCTAGGTTGTACAGAACAAAAAGGAAACAAGAGCTGAGCAGGTGGTGAGAAAGCAGTGTCTTTTAGTCTCCTTCCTACCCACCCTTCCAGTCCCAGTCCTAAAATAACCATAATTTAGTCTCAAATATACACCATTCTGATCTTTTCCTATAACACATTAGAGAATATTGCAATGAATCTGGGGTTCCTGAGTCTTGTGCTGCTGACCACCAACCCCACCCTAGAGAACACTGAGTGACAGATACTGTAAACATCCTACACTCTCAGCTGTGAAAATTAAGAAAGCTGAGAGAAGGCTGTTTACTCTCTCTGCCTTGGAAATCAACTAAAGACAAATGGATCTGGAGTATTTTTTTATGTCTTTTAATTAATCCTATACAGTATTTATTTATGAGATCAACTCTAAAAGGAAAAAAAAATAAATTGAGTCATGCTAAGAAATGTAAAATAATTTGAAAATCAGTAATCTTTGAAGCTTATCACTAAGTTAAAGAAAACAAAAGATAGCCAAATACCCAAGAGACAAAAGTTCTGGTAATTTGTATGAAGCTGTATTTTGTGGGTTGCTATAGACTGGTTTGTACATTTAGCCAAATAATTCTCCATTAACCTGAATAGCATTCTTATAGAGCTTGGCTTGTTTTGATGCAAAACTTGTGGTGTCCTAGGACTTATTTTGTCAGGGATCACAGGCATTTGGAGACACATGCTTGAAAAGTGATAGTGATGGGCCCGGCTAGATAGCTCAGTGGATAAAGAGCTCACCGGTGTACCACATGGGAGGCCCTGGGTTCGGTTCC
>PVKH010050430.1:0-10003 GCA_004027955.1 Chaetophractus vellerosus
GTCAGAATACAGATGCAGTTTTGTACAGAAATGTATTTTATGTAATTTTTCTTAAAATGTCACTGAATAGAAATGTAGGTGGTGATATCAAATCCTAACTCAGCAAAAGCATTCCTTAGCTAATAGGTTATATTCCTTTACTGCGATTTAACTTGGCATAAGGTTAGTATTTAGAAGCCTGAAGAAAGAAGATTCTCTTGGCACTCTCAAATTTCAGTTGTCTTATCTGTGCTTTAGCAAGAGTTGGTTATCAGTCAATTGAAAATGGAGCTTTCTGGCCAGGGCCTTTTGCAAATATTCTCTTTGGATCCAATTAAAGTGAGAGCTCTGTGCTCCAGGTAACAAATGTGTTGATGGCATAGTTTGCGTTTGCATATGAATATTAAGGAACTTGATCCGTTTCTGTGGCAGAAGGAGAGCCAGCATGCTTGTTCAGCAGCATTTCCTTCATTTCTTTGAAATTATTAATGTATTCCCTCTTTTCCCCCAGGATGGTGAGTCATGATTTATATTCTAGGACTAGTTAACTTCGTGGAGCTATTTGGGCTAAAGGTACCCTAATTGAAAAGGTCATAATTTCTTCAGATTGGGAGGTTTACAGAAACATCATATTGAGAGATTCCCCTTAAACCACCAGTCTTTTGGAACAGATAATAATTGGGTGGAGCCACCGTTAAGACTGCAGAGAGGTCTTTTAGGACGGCTTGAAGTTAGATTGGCTGCTTTTTAAAATTAACTGGTTTCTCGGACAAATTACACTATTTCAAGTCATAATTGAGGCATTAAGTTGTCTCCGTGATGGTTAGGTGACTGGCTCTGCTGTTCGCCATACCCTCTCTGGTTGAGCTCACGGGAAGCAGGGCCAGACTAAAATGAATTGTGATTCTCAGCCCAGAAGGAAGGATCCTTAGTCTAAAGCGAAAACACTTTTAAAATTTAAAATATTATTGGACTTTTACCCTAATATTATCTGAGATTGATAGCAAAATAGAATTCTAATATATAGCTTGAGTGCTGGGTTTTTAGCCAGAAACGTAAGGAGCTGCACTTTCTAGAATACATGTAACTCAATCTTTGCAGCAACCTCATTAGGCAGGTACTGTTGTTATCCCCAGTTTACAGATCAGAAAACTGAGTCACAGAGTAACTTGACCAAAGTAAGTGGATTTTATTCAATGTCCTTGTAAAATCAGTTGTAAGATAATACAGATGATTTCATTCTAATTATATTTCAAAAGAATTGCCATAAATGGTAGTTAGTGTATATCAACTCCAGCATGCCTATGAGTTTCACCACTTAGTAATATTTTTCTTGTTCTGGCTTAAATCAAATTCTTTCTGTGTGTGCAAATGTAGGAAGGTATGAGTGTGGCTTATGGAAAGTGGTGAGAAGCCATCTGGAACTTTCTCAAAGATAAGAGACAAGTGATTTCAGCCTTTTTTGCACACACACGGAGCATATTTCAGTCACTTATTTTACTTGACGGGGCAGTATTCACTCTATTTGTGCCAAGCACTGAAGTCATTTACATCTTCAAAGAATTGTTGTGACTGCCAAACAAAAAAAAACATTTTCCGTCTAAGAGAGGAATCAGGGGCTCCTTGACCTGAATGGGATCATCTAAGGCTAAGTACTATTTCATCATCACTGACATTGCAGGACATCCCAAGGTTGGAGGAGCGCTGGGAGGTTGTTTCCTCTCCAGATGTTACTGTGTCTAAGAGTTTGTTTAGATTGTCATAAATTCATATTTTTAAGAGGACTTGTCCCTTTATGGGAGGGGTTGGTTTCTCTTTAAATTAATTATCCCCATTTCTAGTCTATTTTGCATTCTTTTTTTAGGAGCATATCTTTTGTAAAATGAGGTGTTGTATCTGGTACATGATCTGCAGTACTGTAGGGTTCCATTTGTGCCAAGTTTGTCTCTTGGTTCTTTGTTAAAGGATTCTTTCAATGGCCTAAGAATAAATAAACCCATTTAAAATTAGTCATTAAGGGAAAACATTAAGAACTACCTTGTTTTACCTCCTTTCTAAGATGTGCTTTTTTTTTTTTTTTAGCATTTTAACATCTTTGAAATTAGGATGCATTTTACAGTTGATGGCATCTTATGATTATGATTGTCCATATCTTTTTTCTTTTTATTGATATGTGAAATAATAGTGCAACATCCTAGATTTGATGGAAGCAGTATGCATTTAATCCTTGGACCTTTTGAGAGGCATGTTTGACAGAAAGTGTAACCTATTGCATTTTTCTTCTGCTGGAATAAGTTTGAAGTCATTTTGTATTTTGTTAGGAGTAGAAATAAAAGTTCATATTTTGTTTTCTAAGTACTGCGTTGTCAGTTGCTTTTAATATTACAAAAGTAATAACATGCTTATGAAAAAGTTTTCTCCCGATGTTAAGATATATAGAATAAAAAGTGAAAGTCATCTTTATCTCCTTCCCAGACCCTCCCGATTTCCCTTTCTGTTAAAGATATGTGTGGTTTTCATTGTTGCTTTTTACTATAATAAACACAGTTGTTAAGTAAAATAAAAGTATATTGGGGAGAAGGTTTGGGAACTGTTTTTGTTTTAATCTTAAGATTAAATTTACTGTTTCAGTTAGTCTCATGTTTTTCATGGAAGTAGTCTGTATAAATGAAATTTTGTAGCTAAACTAATTCAGTTTTTCATATAGAGTATAAAGAAAGTGTTAGGAAAATGTAACTTAATAGCCGTAAATCAGTTGTTCAGGAGAAAGATTCTTTGCTTTGTTTCCTTCTAGTTGAAGGCTATATTTCCTTTGTCAGTGGGGTTCACCATACTCTTGTCTGGGCTACCGCTGCAGTTTCCTAACTGGTCTCCCTGCATCCACTCTGGCTTCCGTCAAGCCTTGTATTCTACTCCTGGGGAATCTAAGTGTCCATCCCATGGTCTCGCTTCTGCTCCAGTCCCTTAAGTGTCTTCCCGTGATTTTTAGAGCACAGTGGCCCAACCTTGAGTGGTGTCTCCAGGCCCATGGCATTCCATTGCCATCCTCACCTCAGCAGGTCTTCCCTGTGCCCTGCATTCGAGGGCTACCTTTGGGTCCTTGCTTTTACCCCTTTCTCAGGGAACCTTTCTCTGCCCTCTTGATCTAGTTTGCTTCCTTTGTTTGTGTCCTTTTAGGACTGTGCTCCTATCTTGTAGAGTGCTTATCTCAGTTCATTATATTATGTACGTTACTAGGCCTGATAAACAACTGTGTCTTGATATCAGAAGCAGGGACCACATTTTTGTCATCCTTGCATTCCCCTTGCCTACCACAGTAACAGGCACATGGTGAGTGTTTAGAGAAATTTGTCAAATGAATTAAACAATTTGGCTTTTTGCTGTTTGGTTTCTACAGCTGAGGATTTTGTAGGTAGGGAGTTGATAATATCAGAAAATTAATTGGAACATGCAAAGTTAGACTGAATACCCAGGTGCCCTGGCAATTTGATTTTTTTTTTTTTTTTTTTTTAGAGTAGGCAAGGGAGTAAAGAGTTTATTTAGAAACAAGAAAAGAGAAAAGTACACAGTCCATGCTGAGGCATTGACTGCAGGCATACTGCAGCGTGAGTGGCACGCGTGGGACCCTAGGTTGGGGCTTTTTAAAGTCTGTTTGCTGTTCTGATTGGTTGTCCAGGCAATTTGATTTTTAGCCGTTAAGTAAAACCTAATTGTTCTGGAAATTGTTTAACATGTTATCATTCTTTATTGTTGGGTTTCTTTTGGAATTGATTTTAGACTAATTGATACTTCTTTTAATTCTAGAACATGGTCCAAGACAATTCCTGGGAGAGTTGAATTCTTCTCTAGTGAGGGCTCAGACACCTCAATACCCATCCCCATAGTGGCACTCCGGGGTGTAGATGACTCCTATCCGCCCCAGAAGAAGTCCTTTATGATGCTCAAGTACATGCATGACCACTACCTGGACAAGTATGAATGGTTTATGAGAGCGGACGACGACGTCTACATCAAAGGAGATCGCCTGGAAAGTTTCCTGAGGAGTTTGAATAGCAGCGAACCCCTCTTCCTTGGGCAGACAGGACTGGGCACTACAGAAGAAATGGGGAAACTGGCGCTTGAGCCTGGTGAGAACTTCTGCATGGGGGGGCCCGGCGTGATCATGAGCCGGGAGGTGCTTCGGAGGATGGTGCCACACATTGGAAAATGTCTCCGGGAAATGTACACCACCCACGAGGATGTGGAGGTGGGAAGATGCGTCCGGAGGTTTGCAGGAGTGCAGTGTGTCTGGTCTTATGAGGTAAGAACAACATTCTTCACTATGGGAAAAAAGGTTCATTTTGTCTTTAATTCTGAAGCATTAATAGGAAACAAATCATAACATCCTCCTCAAGGTTTAAAGTTGGGGTTAAATTATTACATATTCTTAGCCTTAGGGTTTTTGTTGTGTTTTTTTTTAATTGGAATTTCCCGTATTATCTTTCTCTTGGCTTTTAGAATATATCCTCCTTACTGTTTTCTTTAAATCTTTGTCCTAATACCTTCGTTAATAAATAATGGCATTTGAAGCCCAAAATTGGTTTGCTGAATGTTACGGCAATATTTTCATAATTATCCAGAAACTCCCTCTTTCCTGACGGCTGCTTATTCAGTGCAGATGTGTGGTTAATTGTTAGATTGAAAGGTGTTTTCTCTGTCCCTGCTCTCCCTGGTCGTGTTGACCCTCCAATAGACACATGTTTTGAATTTAAGTCATTATTGATTTAAAAGCCAATAGGCTCTGGCTTTGCATTTGTTTTAAACCTTGAGATTTTAGACAGTTATTGCAATCTGTAAATTTACAATATAGATGCTCTGAGGTATCTGTTAGTTGCCCCTTTCAGGACTAGCAATAGGCAATTTCAGAGTCATTGGGACTCAGGAATGAAACTTCTTAGAGAGTCTACTTGTAGACATTTTCCCCTTATAGTTCCTGAGGATATGAGTTCGCTTTTGACTTTTCTGTTTTTATTGGCAGATGTCCACCTATTGCCTGCAGTTCCAGGATCTGGTATCAGGCTGAAAAAATTGTTTAGGTTTTGTTGTGTTTTGATTGATAAACCAGTGATAGCTGTGAGGAACAGAGGGAATCACTAGGCCTTTTGCCCAAGAAAAGGAAATATCCTTTCTGATGTAAATTGTTAGTTTTTTCCCCTGAGTTAATTTTCTAAAATACTCGAATGAAGAAATGGTATTCTTGCCTGTACTTGCCTTCCCCTGAGATTTGCTTTTAAATGTCTTCTAATTACTCTATTGTTTTTGTTTGAATATTAAGGGAAATGAACATTTTCAAGTGTGCAGGGAGTGGTCTTCATGTAACTTAGTTATAAATTCACAGATATATTTTAAATGTCAAATGTGATATGACTGAACCCTTTAATTCCTTTGAGTACCCCCTCCTCCCCACACTGCAAGGACATAGGAATTGCTCACTGGGTCTAGAGGGTCTTTTTGTTGTCACAGATTTTTTTATTTTTTTTAAACATAAAAATGGCATCAAGGAAAACTGTTTGGGGATTTCATGGTGTCTGAAGCAGAATACAACTGGTAGTATCCCTGCTTTTTCCCCATCCTATTTAAGTACTTAAACCTTGACATATTTCATTGTGGTTAAAATATTTAATACCTTTAGAATGTTTTACCCTGCCCCTGATCCCTGAGAAGCTAGCCTTTTAGCTAGGATTGGAGAGGATAGGCTTACTTTTGACAGAGAATTTTTTTTTTTAAACTAGTGTTTTAGTCTAAGTGCCGTCATTTTGTAATCTCTTTTATATCCGCACTGCTAGACAGACACCAATAGACACCAGTAGAGCCAGTATCGTGAGTTTTATCTAGAACTTTGCCATAGCATTAGTGCCAAGGTATACTTAGAGTGTTGTCCTAGGGCTGCAGGGACTGGGAGACTGTTTTTAGGCTAGTTTTACCCTAGGATGATGGTAATCCCCATAGTCCCTAAATCCTGTCTGGAAGTGTGGAGCTGCCTCTTAGGCTTGATGCTTCCAGTAAGTGACCGTATTAGCTAAAGGGATCTGGTTGGTGAGAAAGCTCCCTCTCTTTATAGCTCTCCAGTTCCCTACACAGGGAGATTGGCCAGTGAGCTCAGGGATGCAGAGTGCCAGTGAGCAGTGTGTGGGCAGTCTGCTTGTGATAGTGCCCTGCTTCTTTTCATGTCTTTAAATGCCCTGTAATGACAGAACTCTTACTAGAGACTGCTGAATTGCACCCCACCAGCAGGGTCTGAGAGTTCTTTTTTCCTCCTGTGAGTTTCCTGTTCATATTCTTGGCCCATTTTTCATTGGAATGTTGTCTGTCTTATGGTTTTGTTGGAGTGCTTTATTCTGGACACATGAATATCTTCTCCCAGTATGTGACTTGTCTTTTCACTTTAATTGTATTTTTTATTGTCTGGAAATTGTGAATTTAAGTGTAGTCTAATTTATCATTCATTTCCTTTATGATGTATGCTTTTTCTGTCTTTAAGAAATCTTTCCCTTTGTGTCATGAAAATTTTCTCTTTATATATTTTTCTCTAAGCTTCACGTTTTGGCTTTTTATTTCATTGTTTGTGTATTTAATAGGATTTTTAATGCTTCTAACCTAAGACATTATTATGATTTATCATTATGTTCACTGCTCAAGCAAGATTAATCCTTCCTGTGGATAAGGAACTTTTATTAAACTTCCCGTAAATCTAGTTTCCCAATTAAGACCCACATTATGAGAAATTATTTAGGTGGAGTCTTACATTAAAGATAATTATGCTAGGCTTTGGACCTTGAAAGGTACTTATTTAGCTCTCTTATAAACCTAGCCAAAGGTATAAATTTTTTTACAAGTAGAAATAATAATGCCTTGGGGTTATAGTTATATAATTAAAATGACTTGTGAGAAACATCCGTCAAAATCAAAATCCAGATTCATTTCTAAACGTCTTTTGATTATTACCAGTGGTTATTTATTAATAAATGGCCTTCAGAAGACTTATTTGGAAATAATTTCAAACTCACAGAAAAGTTACAAAAATAAAAAAGTAGTACAAAGAACTCCATATACCTTTTCCTCAGATTCACCTATTGTTAACATTCTACCCCACTTGCATTATTACTTGCTTGTGCTTTTGGGGCATTCCCCCCTTCCCTCCCTATTCTTAGGCGCATACCTATTCCCAACCAGATAAGAGTAGGTTACATACATCATGGCCCTTTACTTTAAATAACTTCACTGTGTTTTGACTAAGAATAGAGAAAATCTCTCCTATAACCACAGAGCAGTTATCAACTTAAATTTAACGCAGGTACTTCAATCTACCATTTATATTTTAATTTTTCTCTGTTGACCCAGGAAAGTTCTGTATAATAGTTTTTCTTTGTCCATTACAGAATCAAGTCTAGAGTCAGATATTATATTTGATTGTTCTATCTCTTTAGCCTCCTTTAATCTGGAACATTTCTGCAGCCTCTTTGTCTTTTATGATCTTGGTATTTTCAATACGTGGCTTTAAATACTTCATTTTCATAATGAATAATGTGATTGCAATATAGTAAACCATAAGGCTGTTTTTAGTAATGTGCGTAAAGGTTTATTGAAACTTCCCTGTAGAAGACATGGCAGCAAAGTGACAGAATGGACTTGGTGGCTTTTAAATACTGATGGAAAAGAGGTGGGAGGAGCCATTCCAAGCCTGAGTCTCTCTGGACACATTGGATTGGCATTAACTCAAGTTGTATGAGAAATAATGGGTCTAAAGGAAAAATTGAAAAAGCAGTTTGTTTCCTTTTTCATTTCAGTTATTGTACTTTTCAATCCTAGAATTTTTTTTTTCCTAAAAATAAAGTTTATTATAAATTTACCAGAAGAAACAGCTACATACTGAGATCATGTCATGAGTCCCTAAGTCTTGAAATCCAGGGGAACCCCAACTTGCCTCTAAACCTATTAAAATCCTATTTCTGTGGTCTAGGAATAGAATTAATGATAAATGTCATTCACCAAAACATAGTCAATTTTTAAATGGAAGGAAAATAAGATAAATAAAATTACATCTTTTACGAAAACAGAGAAAAGGGAATAACATAGAAAGTCCCTTGACCCACAGCACATGCCAAATGCCTTAGACATAGTAGAATCTAGTAGAATAGAATCTTCTAGAATAGTAGTATCTCTGTGCACTAATAAGGTACTATAGTCCCTACTGGTCAGGCCATCTGGCTGCTCCTCTCCTGTCCCTGGGAGCTTTCTTCTGTGTCCATGCCTTGAGAGTGGCATGAAAATAACCTACATTCTAGAAGTTATTGTACTTTTCAATCCTAGAATTTTTTAAATTTTATAATTTCCATCTCTTTATTGACTGCTATCTTTCCCAGTGTTTGGGCCATACTTATTTGTTTCCTTACAGGTCTCATAATTTTTTGTTGGAAAGTGGACATTTAAATAATATAATGTGACAAGTCTGGAAATCACATTCTTTCCCCCTCTGCAGGGTTTCTTATTGCTGGTTGTTATTTGTTAGTGCCTTTTCTGAACTAATTCTGTAAAGTCTTCTTTCTCGTGTGTGGCCACTGAAATCTCTGCTTGGTTTGTTGGTGGTCAACTAATAATTGGACAGAGATTTCCTTAGATGCTTGCAACTAATACATCTCCTGGTTTTTGCTGAGGGACTGTGTGTGCCTATTGGGATACACCTTTAACACAGTCAGGCAGTTTACTCCTCCCCATAGGGCTTTTTCAGGTCCTTTCTGACAATGCACACAGCCCTCTGCATGTACGTGGCCTTTTAGATTCCCAGGAACATATTGAAGCCTTTTAGAGTCCCATTTGGATATCACGTTCCCCAACTTTTCTTTTTAAGCTTTTTGGTTAATCTGTTTTGTTTTGTTTTTTGCCCCACATTGCCTCTGATTGTTTTTGACAAATGTACCCAGGAAGAGGCTGTTTGTATTCTTGAATCAGAACAAATAAAGGCAGCCTTGCAAGTGGGGTCTTCCATGGAACCACCAATGAGGTCAAATAATGAGTTTTCTTGGAATGGAGCTTTGAAGGAGCTCCAGCTCCATCTGCCTCCTCCATTGGCTGCCAGGCTGCTGGTTTTCACTGTGATTGCAGGCTGCTGATTTTCAAGGCTACCACAGACCTGAAGAGCAGGGGATAGAAATAGGGCAAGTTAAAACACCAGAAAGCTCAAAACCTCGCTGTTCTTACCAAGATTTAGCTGCTTTTCTTGAATAATGTTCCCCAGATTGGTACAAGACTTTAGCTAATATCCAAAGTTCTGTAAGTGTTGATTGTGAACATATTGCCAGTATTCTTGTTGCTTTTAAGTAGAAGAGAATTTTAGAGGTCCTTAATTCGGCCAGCTTCATTGAAGTCATCTAAAACAATCCATTATGGGACCTTAGTTTCACAGTTTAAATTTTGCTGTTTACAATTAGATAAATTGCCCTGAGTATCCTCTTATAATCTGTTTAAGAAATGAGGATACTGTACCCTAGCAATTAGAAAGACTTTCAACAAATTGGTTACAGTAGTCACATTCATTAATTTTTTAAATAAATTTTGAACATCTGCTATTAGTCAGACACTCTTTCTGGTTTTGGTCACAGCACTGAAGAAAGCAAAGGCCCTGCTGTTTTATTCTAAAGGGGCTGGAGCAGGGTGCAGAGAGATGGACAGTAACGAGGATTGTGTGTGTGTTTAAGGAATAGCAAGGTGTCCAATGTGACTGAGTGGAGCAAACGAGGGAGAACGGTGAAGGATGAGGCCAAATGGCCAAAACGTGGAAGGGAGATGAGGGAGTGGTGAAGGTGAGTGGCCTGACTTAAATCACAGTTCTTTGAGCTTCATACTTTCAGAGCAGTGTGATCTTGGGCAGCAAGTTACCTAACTTTTCTGAACCCTGTTTTCCTTAAAATGGGATAAAGTTAGAAATTGTCTACCTTGTAGGATCGTTTTAAGGATTAATTGTGATGATGCATTTTTTTTTTTTTTA
>PVKH010050432.1:0-10001 GCA_004027955.1 Chaetophractus vellerosus
GTCAGACAATAAAGATACACCAGTGAGGAGCACTCAGACATATTTTGGAAGCTTAGTGGTGACTTTCCTCTGTATAATGGGGCTGACAGTGGAATGCTGCCTTTGGACTGAGCTCACTGGTATCATTTGGAATGATGGGACTCAGAATGGCCAAGGCCAATTGGCAACTTTTAATAATCAGACGCAAGGCGGGCATTGTATGATAATGATCAGAAAAGCAGGAATGAAAATTAGAGTGCTTTGATAACCAAGAACCTGTGCCGGGGCCGGCTCGATAGCCCAGTGGATAGGGCGCCGATATACCACATGGGAGGCCCCGGGTTCGATTCCCGGGGACCTCTCCTAGCGGGCAGACCGCCATGAGAAGGGCAAGCGCCATGGGCGGGCCAGAGCCGCTGTGGGCAGGGCAAAAAGCTGCCACGGGCAGGCAAAAAGCCGCCACTGGCAGGGCAGGTCGCCCGCGAATGGAGCGCAGCCAGCCACCCGCGAACTGAAAGCCGGCCGTGAATAGAAGCAGAAGCCGCCCACAAGCGGGGAAAACCGCGCCTGCGCAGTGACCAGTCTCAGCGCGTCGCCGCAGCAGGGGGGAGGGGAGATATGTAATAAAATAAATAAATCTTTAAAAAAAAAAAAAAGAACCTGTGCCTATGAGTAACAGATCATGGTACTCCAAGGGGCAAGGTAGATGGACAAGTGACTAGGGTATAGATTGAATTGTTTATTTTAAAAATTCAAGAATTCGATATCAATAAAAAAAATTGTGCCTGAACTGATAATGATATCAGGAGACCTGTAGCACTACCATGGTTTCTTCATTTAGAGTGGGAGTTTCTGAGGGCAGATGATAAACTAATTTTGGTCTGAATCCATCTCCGAGGGTCCAATAAGTGTTCAGACCTATCCTATGGCTACTTTTCCAGTCTCCTATTGTATAATTGGGATCGATATGCTTAGTACTGGAGGAACCCTCAGATGGGTTCATTGACTATGGAAGGGTCATTTCGCTTTGAAGAATCATGTGGAAACCCCTGAAATTTTCCTCAGCCCCATTCAAGATTGTAAATATTGTGTTCTGAAGAAAGTGTAAAGATTAGCCTGAACATCGAAGACTTGAAGAATGCAATAGTAGTGTTCCCCATTGTATTCTTTACAATTTATCATTCCAGCTCTTGAAAAAACAGATGGATAAAGGTTAATGGCAGTGGACTATTGTAAACTTAATTATGTGGTTGCCTGTTTGCAGCTACTATACTGTATATGTTGCCTTTACTGAAGCAAGTTCTCATAGCCTCTCACACTTTGGTAATATATTAACCAAGCTAGCGAGCAGGAAATGGGCAAGAAGAATAAATACCAGAGAGTAAGAGTTAAACCCTACAAAATTTTAGGAGTCTGCCATATAGGTGATGTTTTCAGAAGTTCTCTAATCTTGGCAAACTACTATATAACCTTTAAGGGAAATAAAAATTTGTTGCACCTCATATTTACTGCCATTGAAGAAAAGGCACAACTTTTAGTTAGTCCCTTAGAACTGTGGAGATACCATATACTACATTTAAGAATATTGATCTCTTTATTGGGTGATCCAGAAGGCTGTCAGGTTTAAGTGGGGCCCAGAGCAAGGGCAAGGTTTTGTTGCTTTTTTATTTTATTGTATTGTATTGTATTTTATTGTATTTTTTAAAAGATACTTATATCACATAAATGTTACACAAAAAATATAGGGATTCCCATATGGCCCACTCCCCACACCTCCCCCACCTTCCCACATAAACATCCTTCATTAATGTGGCACATTCATTGCAATTGATAAATGCATCGTGGGGCTTCACCATTAAGCATGGACCATAGTTCACACTGTAGCCTACACTCTCTCCCACACAGTTCTGCATGTTATGTGATGATATAAAATGGCCTATATCTGTTGTTGCAAAGTCACTCAGGATGATTCCCTAGTCCTGAAAAAGCCCCCATATTACAACTGTTTTTCCCTCTCCCTGGCCCCAGAGGCTCCAGTGGTCACTGATTCCACATCAATGTTGTAATTTCTTCCATTGCTAGAGTCACATTATGTCTATAGTAGAATACCAGTAAGTCCACTCTAGTCCATAGCTCTTCCCCCAACCCTGAGGAGTCTGGGATGGTGATGTCCACTCCAACTCCAATTGAGAGGGGGCTTATATCCCACGGAGAAGATGGATGGGACTATCCTGTCTATAGCTGCAGACTCTCTCCATTTCCTGGGATGGCTGTTGTCCATCATCATCTCCCCGCCATTTGTCCTGGGTGAGTCCAATAAGCTGTAAAGTAGGTGTTGCAGCTCCACCGAGGTTCCAGGCCCAGCTGGCAGATGGACAGCCCAAAGACTCGAGTCTGTGGACATACAGCTACAAACTCCAGCACCAAGTATAGGTTTAAATAGAAGGGACAGATGAACCATGTGCAGGGAAGACATAATTGAGTCCAACTCTGTCACTCTCAGGAGCACAAACTCCAAAGTAGGTCCCGCTGGCAGGGCACCAAACTACAGAGTTATCCACCTGACCATAGGACCTGGGTGTCTCTGGAGAAGGGCAAGCTTGGAGGCAGTTCCACATGATGCACGTTATCCTGGCCATTGGCCATATGATCCAACACATCTGATAATTTAAAGGTCTTCTTGATGGATATAGGTTTCCATGTGGAGTCTTTAGCAGGCTCTAATAGAACAGTTGTTACACAGCCCTAAGATTCTGGGAAAAAAAGGCATTCTGCAGCAGAAAACAACCGTCCCTTGAAAAATAGCTCCTAAAAAATACTGTGCCCTAGAAGATACTGAGCATGTGGGCTCAGGGTAGACAATGAGTAGGCAACAGAGCTGCCATTGGAAATGGCATAGTCCATATTGGACCTAAGTATGTCCAGAAGGAATTACAGGAATATATGGCCCAGACACCAGTTTTACTTACTTCAACTGCACCTATAGCTCACGTAGGCTTGTTCCTTATGACCATCTGAAAGTCAAAGAAATAACTTATCTTATTTACACATGAGTTAGTGAGAAAGATTGTTGAAAGCCATGTAAATATGAAACCATATCAATAAACATTTTATACTTAGTTACACTAAATTTCCTTGACCTATCTTGCTTTTGAGTGATCTTTAGCCATGCATGATTTGGATTTCATAAAAGTACTGAGAGACTCCCAGGGGTCATGGACTACACTCTGAAAACTGCTTCTCTAGGGAGTACACTTAGTATTAAGACTCTGAGGCTATATATTACATACATATTTGGACATCTTGAACCTATGTTACAAAATCCGGTTCCTGGTGGATTAAAAATTGAAATGTGAATGCTAAAATTAAGAAACCTTTAGAAGAAAATATAGGAGAATATTTTATGGCCTCAGGGTAGAGAGGTGATTTGTTAAATAAGAAACAAAGAGCATAAACCACAAAGTTAATGTAAGTACATTCCAATGGAGAACAAAACAACACCTTAAAGAAAGTGGAAAGACCAGTCACAATGTTGCAGCAGATACTAATACACAAATATTCAACAAAAGATGAAAGATTAATATACGGAATATATAACAAACTCCTATGACTTAAAAAAAGCAAATGACTGAGTTAAAGTGGGCAAAATAAAAGTCAATAGCAATTTAATGAGGAAATACAAATACTCCCGAAACATTAAAATATGCTCACATATTAAAGGATCTTTATTCTCATTAGTAATCAGAAAAATGCAATTTCACATCCTCTATTTTGGTAAAAACTAAGAAGCAGAAAAATATCAAGTGCTGGCTAAAACATACAGCAACAAATTCCTCCTTCTTTGCTGACTAGAGTGTACACTAGTACAGCTAATTTTTTAAAAAATTTCTTTAATGTCAATTTAATGAAATGGTTTTTCTTTAACAAATCAATTTTATTGATATATATTAATTAAGCATAAAATTCATCCAAAGTGTACAATCAATGGTATTTGGTATAATCACATAGTTAAGCATTCATCACCTCAATCATCATTAGAGCATTTTCATTTCAATAATCACGATAATAAACAAAACAAACAAGAAAATTCTTCATCTCTTGATTTTTCTGTTTCCCCTGCTGTACATAGCTGTTATTTCTGGCTATTCTTGCTCAATTACTTATTTATTTATTAAGATGTTTTATTGAGATATATTCATATACCATGCTATCTGTCCAAAGTGTATAATCAATGGCTTTTAGTAAATCACAATGTTGTACATTCATCACCACAAAAAGTTTTAGAACAATTTCATTACTACAAAAAGAAAAATTCCACATCTCTTAGTAGTCCTTCCCCAGCCCTACATAACCACTAGCCTAACTTCATCTTTATAAATTAATTTATATTAACATTTTATATAAATGGAGTCATACAATATGTAGTATTTTGTGTCTGGTTTCTTTCACTTAGCATAATTGTTTTTGTCTGATATTAACATTTGTAGTATTAACATACTTTTGTTCAATTTCAAAGAAAAACAATCTTATATATACAATTTTACCCATATTCACATTTTACACGCATTTTTTTGGTTTTTTTTAAAATTACATATCTGCCCCCTTTCTGCTTGCTCTTGCTGTGTTCATGTTTGCATTCTTCTGTGTCTGCTTGTCTCCCCCTGCTGTGGTGACCTTCCGAGTCAGCTCACCGCGTGGCAGCCTGCCTGCCCATGGCGGCTTTGCCCTGCCCACGGTGGCTTGCCCTGCCCACGGCAGCTTGCCTCCTCAAGGTGGTCTTCCTGCTCGAGGAGGCCCCAGGAACCGAACCCGGGACCTCCTATGTGGTAAACCGGCACCCTACCAATTGGGCTACAGCCGGTCCCTACATGTGGTTTCATTATGCTATACAGTTCCATGTTATATTTTTTAGCTTTCCTTTTAGTAATATACATGACCTTAAACTTTCCCTTTAAACCCCTTTCATATCCACATAATAGTACTGCTAGTTACAGACATAATGTTGGGTTTTCACCTTTTCTATTCATTTCCAAAGATTAATGCACATCATTTTTACCAATTCTGCACAAGTTAGCCCTCAGCTTTCCATTCCCTAGTGTCATTTTATTAGCTGATGACCCATATTTAAAGTAAGTCCATGAGTTTACACAATATATTCAGTTCATGGTAGTGCAATAATACAGTATTTGTCCTTTTGTGTCTGGTTTGCTTCACTCAACTTAATGTCCTCCTGGATCATCCATTTGTCATCCATTTCTTCTTACAGCTGCATAACCGTCCATCATATGAATGTACCAGTTTGTTTATCCATTCGTCAGTTGATGACACCTGTGTTGTTTCCAACTGTTGGCAATCATGTATAATGCCGCTATGAACATCATTGTGCATATGTCCGTTTTTGTCACTGCTTTCAGTTCTTCTGGGTATAAACCCAGTAGTGGTATTGCTGGGTTGCATGGCAAACCTATATTCAACTTCTTTAGGAACTGCCAAACAATACCATTCTACATTCCCACCAACCATGAATAAGTCTTCCTATCTCTCAGCAAACCATCACATACAGCTAATTTTGAAAACAATTTGGCAATACCTAATAAGGTAGCCCTAAAGGACAGTGGTTAAGGGAAATTCTCCCAGTGGGAAGAGTTCCAGGAAGCACACTTTGTCCAATCTGTATTGAGAGGGAAGGTGCCAGCAATAGAATGCATAACATTGGAAGATCAGGGACAAGAAGGTCTGGAAGAAGTATATGTACATCATCCATGGGAGTGGGCACAAAGTTCACCAGCCAGCCATTTGGTTGTAGAATGATGGGGACACAGTGATTCATGTTTACTGGAGTTGACACTATCCCTATGGAGTTGTCATCCCAATTCCCAGTATCTCTGCTAATACTACCATCTGAAGGCTTGAAGAATGCTTGCTCTACAATGCAGTATACTGTATAACATTGTATCAGCCCAAAAGATCCAGTTTGTGGCAAAGAAGATATACCAATGGGAGTATGATCATGAGATACATTGATCTTATCTTTTATATCATTATCAAAAATTATCTTGCTTAATAGGTGAATTAAGGTGTCAGCTAGAGAAAAATACATTTGTGGTTAAACCATTGTCCTCCAGGAAGCTATATGTGCACTGAACAAGTAGCTGATAAATGATCCTACATCCCCAGTAGCTAGAATGCATGAACCGGGGAACCAAAGGATGGAGGCAGTGTTTTTCAGTACTTAACTAACATGCCCAGTGACCCAAGTCTAGGATTTGTGTTTCCTTTACCCACAAACTTAAGCTTTGCCAAGTTAGAGGTCCTAGATCCCAGTGGAAAACTAATTCTTCCAGGAAACGTAGTAAGGATTCCACAGAACTTGAAACTAACACCTCCACCTGATAACACTAGATCAGCAGGCAAAGAAGGAACTTACTCTACTGGTGGTGATAATTGACCTGATTACCATGAGGATATAAGGTTGTTATGACACAACAGGAACTTGAAGGTGTATGTCTGGAACCCAGGGGATTCACTGGGATATCTCTTGATGTTTCTCTGCCCAGGGAGAAAATTTAATGGGCAATTTCAGCAACCAATAACTATCAAGGGCAAGACAACTATGGGCTCAGGCTCTTTGGGGATGAAGGTCTGGATTAACTCTCTAGATAAACAACCGAGGGCAGCTGAAATGATAGCTAAGTATGAAAGAAATCTGAAATGGGTGATGGAGGAGGGATAAAATTAATCACTTGGGGCCTGAGGACCATGTGCTTCAGCAAGGACAGTAGCCTGCTTCACTAACCCTACTGACTCTACATCCCTCATGGGGTGAGGGCAGCTTGTTCTCATAAAAATTGAGGCCATTGTAGTATTGAGCCAGATACAATGGACATGAGCAGATTAGAGTGGTGCAAAAGGTGATCTGTATCAGATACTTCTTATCCACCTCTTCAGATTCTCTCAGCCTCACCTATTTTGGTGATCTTTTATTATAGCCCAGCTGTTGTTGTGACAACCAACTCTAAAAGACTTGTATTCATTTTACCCTGGCATTACCTGATAATGTTGTACCTCAAGGTTATTTCCTATCCACACAAAATATTCACTATATCTCTGCCTAGGAAAGAAAACACACCTGCTTTTTTTTCTCTTTTTCTTGTCTTGTTCTGAAATATTAAAACAGGATATATACATTCTCTGACAAAGCCATCTCATACATTGGCAATGGAAAAATATGAGAGTAAGGAAAGAAATAAAAATCATCATTCATATGAAAAATGCACAAGTTTAAAACAAGAAGATATATTTAAATAATCAGAATAAGCCCTTTTGAAATTTACTTACTGGGGAGGAAAAATAGAAACACAGAAAGTCTTTAAAAACCTGCTGTAGTGGCATGTGATTTGGATAGGCAATCTTGGTCTGTGAGGGAGAATAGGGTAGGGAGGTTAGCTTGGATTATCCATGGGGGAGGATTGGAGGAAGGAGCAGGTGAGCTCAGGTGAGGTCTGTGGTTAAAACTACAATGTTGGGAATGTTCTTTCCGTAAATAGGCAGGGAAGGGTTACTGGTGTAGGGCATCAGGTATGGGGGCGATATACAGGATAAGGTGCAGCTGTGACATGGTTCTATGGAATATGTAAGTGTTCATCTTGTCATAGTGCAATATCTCAGTGGGTGGAGACCCACACAATAAACAAGAAAATATTAAACTCCCATCCTGGGAGTCCTGCTATGTTCTCAATCAGAGAGACAAGAATCCCCAGAGAACATAGACAGTACCCTCTAAAAGAAAACAGACCAATATGTCAAGCGCTCAATATTATTACAAATAACTATGAAACTTATTCTTCAAAAATTGAAACTGAGTGATTACCATAGGTTCCAAGGGGAGGAGGGAGGGAAGAATAGAATAGATGGAATACAGGGCATTTTTAGAGCCTTATAATTGTTCTGCATGATCTTGCAAGAATGTATACAGGCCATTTTAAATTTCATCAAAAGCTATAAATTTGTATGGTCCAAAATGTAAGCCGTATTGTAAACCATTGACCATAGTTAGTAGCAATGTTTCAATATTTGTACCTCAATTGTGACAAATGTACTA
Source organism: Chaetophractus vellerosus (assembly GCA_004027955.1). NCBI lineage: Eukaryota > Metazoa > Chordata > Mammalia > Cingulata > Chlamyphoridae > Chaetophractus > Chaetophractus vellerosus. The sequence continues at coordinate 8,081 of PVKH010050432.1, forward strand.
TCTACATGTAAAATGTTATCAATAGGGGAGAGTAGAAAAGGGTGAGAGTGTGGAGCATATGGGAATACCCTATATTTTCTATGTGACTTTTCTGTAACCTAAAGCTTCTTTGAAGATAAATGGAAAAAATAAGACACTGGGGGAATATATGGAAGAAATTGTCACTGTACACACAAGACAACGGATCTTATAGTTATGAAAGACAAAAAGTCTAAAGAAATTTTTATATCATTTCAATTTTTTTTAATTTTAAAAAAGATTTTATTGTTATTTTTAAAACTATTATTATTTCATTATCTTATAAATTTTATTTGTTTTTTTTTCTTGGCTTCATTTGTGGAGAGGTTTTGGATCACAGAAGGGTCACAGCTGTGGCAGGGGAGGAACACTGGTGTGAGGTGTCCATGAAGGGGGAGTGTGGGGGCAGGGGTGCATCTGGGGCATGCCTATAAGGCATATGAATAGTTCAAGTGTTCATGGGGCATTGTCTTGGTGGGTGGAGATGAACACAATAACTGAAAGATATTGAATTCCTATCCTGGGGAATCCTGCTATATTCTCCAATAGAGTGGCAAGAATTCCCCAAGTACGAGGGCAGTGCCTAGTGAAGGAAGACAGACCATTACACCAGGCTCTTGATATTGATGATTTTACTCATGAACCTTTTCTTGTAAAATTTAAACATAACCTAGTATTATATATTACCTAAGAGTTACCTCCTGAAAGCCTCCTTGCTGATCAATTGTGGCCTCTCTCTAAGCCAAACTCAGCATAAAAGCTCACTAACTTCTCCCCCACCCCACCCCACCCCAGCATGGGACATGACTCCTGGCGATGAGCCTCCCTGGCACCGAGGGATTATTACCAAGCACCAACTAGCAATGCATCTGGAAAAAGACCTTGACCAAAAGGAGGAAATATTAAATACAAATAAGCTTTTATGGCTAAGACATTTCAAAGTGAGTCAGAAGGTCATTCCACGGGTTACACTTATGCATCTCTCAGCAGGATCTCATTGACTGCCACAGTAAACACTGCCTCAAACAGCAGGGGTCCTGAGGACTCTAGAGACATCCAGACACTATAAGCAGGACAGACAAATTCAGGAATTCAGCACCCTGTCAGTGGGCCTTACTATGGAATTTATGATCCCCAGTGTACAGACTGAGACTCATTTATAATTTCCCTGCACATGGCTCTTCTGCCCCTTTTATATGAACCTATAATTAGCACAATTCTTTTTTAAAAATATGTCCCAGAGACTTAAATCTTTGGTCTGTTCATGTGCCAATTGAGCCCTGAATCTCAGCATAGTTGCAACACCTACTCTCCAGTTCATTGGACTCATCCAGGACAACTAGCAAGAGGGTGATGATGGACAGCACCCAGCCCAAGGAACAGAGAGTGTCTGCAACTGCAAGCAAGATAGTTCCATCCATCTGCCCCATGGGACCTAAACTCCCTCTGAATTAGAAACAGAGTGGGCATCACCATCCCCAAATCCTCTGCATTGGGGAGTAAACGATGGACTAAAGTAGACTGTTCTAGTCAGGGTTCTCTCGGGAAACAGAATCAACACGAGATCTCTGTTAAAAATATAAGATTTTATAAGAGTCTCTCACGTGACCGTGGGGATACACAAGTCCAGGTTCCGCTGGCAGGCTGCAAGCCAGGGGCTCCAATGAAAGGCTGATGAAGGGTCCTCGATGAGTTTCCTCCGACGAAAGACTGATGAAGGGTCGTCAATGAGTTCCTGGGAGAAGTTCGCTGTCAAACGACGAGCTGGGAAATTCTCTCCGAATGTTGAAATCAGTTCCCTTTTACAAGCAGTCAACTGAATGGATAACAGCGTCATCCATTCTTCATCCAATCTTGCTGATTGATGCAGATGCAATTAGCCCCAGGCTTGCTGGACCCAACA
>PVKH010050434.1:0-10001 GCA_004027955.1 Chaetophractus vellerosus
TTGCCATGCCCGTGGGGGCTCAGCCCTGCCCGTGGCGGCTTTTTGCCTTGCCCACGGCGGCTCTGCCCCGCCCACGGCGGCTTGCCTTTCTCAAGGCCGTCTGCCCGCTCGGAGAGGTCCCCGGGAACCGAACCCGGGGCCTCCCATGTGGTACACCGGCGAGCTCTTTATCCACTGAGCTATCTAGCCGGGCCCTCTCTAGTTTTATTTGTATTTATATTTTGTAAAAATAGTCTTATTCATGCAATATCACCCATAATTTTATATAAGGTTTCACTGTGTTATTCATCTTACATATTTTAGCTTTCCTTCTAGTAATATACATGACCACAGATTTACCTTTTCAACCACTGTCATACCCATATAATAGCTCTGCTAGACACAAACACCATGATGGGCTCTCACCACTTGTATTCATCTCCAAAGATTTACAAACAACCTTTTAACCAATTCTGCATAGATTTAACCCTCAGCTTTCCATTCTCTACCCTCATTCTATTTTCTGGTGACCCATAGTCTATGAAATTCTATGAGTTTACATAACATATTTAGTTCATAATAGCTCAATCATACAGTATTTGTCCTTTGGTGCCTGGCTTGCTTTATTCAACATAATGTCCCTCCAGCTTCATCCATGTTGTCATTTGCTTCAGGACTTCATTTCTTCTAACAGCTGCATAATATTCCAGTGTGTATATACAATATAATTTATTTATCCATTCATCAGTTGATGGATGCCTGGGTTGTTCCCAATTTTTGGCAATTGTGAATAATGCTGCTATGGAACATCAGTGTGCAGATGCCTATTTGTGTCACTGCTCTCAGTTATTCTGGGTATATACCTAGTAATGGTATTGCCAGGTCACATGGCAAGTCTATATTCAACTTCCTAACTGTAGAACAGTCATCCACAGTGGCTGCACCAATCAACATTCCCACCAACAGTGAATAAGCGTTCCTATCTCTCTACATCCTCTCCAACATTTAGTTTTCTGATGTTTTAATAGTGGCCAGTCTAATAGGGATGAAATGATATCTCATAGTTTTGATATGCATTTCTCCAATTGCTAGTGATGTTGAACATTTTTTCATGTGTTTCTTTGCATTTGTATCTCTTCTTTTGATAACTGTCTTTGCAAGTCTGTTGCCCAATTTTCAATCAGGTAGTTTATCTTTTTATTGTTGAGATGTATGGTTTCTTTATATATCATAGATATTAAACCCTTATTGGGTTTGTGCTAGCCAAATACTTTCTCCTATTGAGTCGGCTGCATTTTCACCCCTTTAACAAAGTCCTCTGAGCTGCAAAAGTGTTTAATTTTGAGGGGGTCCCATTTATCTATTTTTTCTTTTATTGTTCGTGCTTGGGGTATAAGGTTTAAGAAACTACTGCCTACCACAAGATCTTGAAGATATTTTCCTACATTTTCTTCTAGGATTTTTATGGTTGTTGCTTTTATATTTAGGTCCCTGATCCATTTTTAGTTACTTTTTGTATAAGGTATGAGATAGGGGTCCTCTTTCTTTCTTTGGCATATGGATATCCAGTTTTTCCACCACCATTTATTGAAAAGACTGTTCCGGCCCAACTGGGTGGGCTTAACAGTCTTGTCAAAATCACCTGATTGTAGATGTGAGCGTCTATTTCTGAGTTCTCGATTCAGTTCCATTGATCAATCTGTTTACCTTTATGCCAGTATCATGCTATTTTTACCACTGTAGCTAAGTAATATGCTTTAAAGTCAGGAAGCGAGAATCCTCCAACTTTGTTCTTTTTAAAGACAGTTTTGGCTATTTGGGGCCCCTTACCCTTCCAAATAAATTTGACAATTGGATTTTCCATTTCTGCAAAAAAGGCTGGTGGGATTTTTATTGGGATTGCATTGACTCTATACATCAGTTTGGGCAGAACTGACATCTTAACAATATTTAGTCTTCCAATCCATGAACACAGAATGTCTTCCATTTCTTTCTTTTTTGGTTTCTTTTAGCAATGTTTTGCAGTTTTCTGAATACAGCTCCTTTTTAAGTCCTAGGTTAAGTGTATTCCTATATATTTGATTTTTTTAGTCACTATTATAAATGGAGTTTTAAAAATTTCCTCAGATTATACCTTAGTAGTATTTAGAACACGATTGATTTTCAAATATTAATCTTGTATCCTGCTACTTTGCTGAATGTGTCTATTAATTCTAGTAGCTTTGTTGTGCATTTTTCAGGATTTTCTAGATATAGGATCATATAATCAGTGAATAGTCAAAGTTTTACTTCTTTCTTTCCTATTTAGGTGCCTTTTATTTCTTTATCTAACCTAATTGCTCTAGCTACAACTTCTAGCACAGTAGTGAATAATAATGGTGACACTGGGCATCCTTGTCTTGTTCAATCTTTTACCATTGAGTACAATGCTAGCTGTAGGTTTTTCATATATGCACTTTACCATATTGAGAAAGCTTCCTTCTAGTCCTATCTTTTGGAGTGTTTTTAATCAAGAAAGGGTGCTGTATTTTGTCAAATGCTTTTTCTGCATCAATCAAGAACATCATGTCATTTTTCTTCTTCAATTTATCAATGTAGCCTATTACACTAATTGATTTTCTTGTGTTGAAAAATCCTTGCATACCCGGGACAAAACTCACTTGATCGTGGTGTATAATTCTTTTAATGTACTTTTGGATTTGGTTTGCGAGCATTTTGTTGAGGGTTTTTGCATCTATATTCATTAGAGATAATGATCTGTAATTTTTTTTTTTTGGTAGTATCTTTATCTGGTTTTGGTATTAGGGTGATGTTGGCTTTATAGAATGAGTTTGATAGCGTTCTTTCCTGTTCAATTTTTTTGGAAGATGAGCAAGATTGGTATTAGATCGTCTTTGAATGATTGGTAGAATTCACCTGTGAAACTAACTGGTCCTGGGCTTTTCATCTTTTAGGGGTTTTTGATGACTGTTTCAATCTCTTCATTTGTGATTAGTTTGTTGAGGTCTTCTATTTCCTTTAGGGTCAGGGTAGATGGTTTGTGTGTTTCTAGGAATTTGTCCATCTCGTCTACATTGTCTAGTTTTTGGCATACAGTTGTCCATAGTATCCTCTTGTGATCTCTTATTTCTGTGGGGTCAGTAATGATGACCCCTCTCCTTTCTGAGTTAATTTATTTGCATCTTTCTTTTTCTTTGTCAGTCTAGCTAAGGGTTTATTGATTTTGTTGATCTTAAAGAACCAATTTTTGGTTTTGTTGATTCTCTTTATTATTTTTTTGTTGTTGTTGTTGTTCTCGATTTCATTTATTTCTGCTCTGGTTTTTAATATTCCTTTCCTTTGTCTTGATTTGGGATTAGTTTGCTGTTCTTTTTCTAGTTCTTCCAGGTGTGCAGTTAGGTCTTCGATTTTAACTTTCTTCTTTTTTAATGTAAGCACTGCAGGCTATAAATTTCCCTCTCAGCACTGCCTTTGTGGTGTCTCACAGGTTTTGATATGCTGCAATTTCTTTTCTGACCCACTGATATTTAAGAGTGTGTTGTTTAATCTCCATATATTTATGAATTTTCCCTTTTTCTGTCCATTATTTATTTCCAGCTTCATTCCATTATGATCAGGGAAAACATTTTTGCATAATTTCAATCTTTTTTAATTTATTGAGACTTGTCTTGTGACCCAACATATGATCTAACTTGGAGAAGTATCCATGAGCACTTGAAAAGAATGTATTTCCTGCTGTTTTGGGGTGCAATGCTCTACAGATGTATGTTAAGTCTAGTTCATTTATATTATTCAAGCTCTGTTTCTTTATCCCCTGTCCAGATGTTCTATCCGATACTGACAGTGGTATACTGAAGTCTCCAACTATTACTGTAGAGACATCTATTTCTCTCTTCAGTCTTGTCAGTGTGTGCCTCATGTATCTTGGGGCACTCAGGTTAGGTGCATAGATATTTAGTACAGTTATTTCTTCCTGGTGAATTGATCCTTTTTATTAATAAATAATGACCTTCTTCATCCCTTATAACACTTTTGCATTTAAAGTCTATTTCATCTGATAATAGCATTGCTCCTCCAGCTCTTTTTTGGTTAATATTTTGCGTGGAATATCTTTTTCCAACCTTTTACTTTTAACCTGGTTGTGTCTTTAGATCTGAGGCTCTTGTAGACAACATATAAATGGCTCATATTTTTTTATCCATTCTGTCAGTCTGTGTCTTTTGATTGGGGAGTTCAAGCCAATAACATTCAATGTTATTACTGTAAAGGCATTACTTACTTTATTCATTTTGTCCTTTGGTTTTTTATTGTCATATTGTACTACTGTCTGTATTTTTACCCTTTAATTTACCCTTACTAATAATCTTCATTTCTCCCCTCTTCTCCAAGTCTTTTATCCTTGTTTTTTTCCTATTTGGCTGCAGCACACCCTTCAGTATCTCTTTTTCTGGTCTTTTGGTAATATATTCTATCACTTTCTGTTTGTCTGTGAAGACTTTGAACTCATCCTTATTTTTGAAGGACAGTTTTGCCAGATACAGAATTCTTGGCTGGCAATTTTTCTCTTTTAGTAATTTAAATACGTCATACAACTTTCTTCTCGCTTCCACAGTTTCTGATGAAAAGTCATCACTTAATCTTATAAAGGTTCCCTTGTATGAGATGCTTTGCTTTTCTCCTGCTGCTTTCAGAATCCTCTGTATCTCTGAGATTTGTCATTCTGAATAGTACTTGTCTTGGGGTAGATCTATTTGGATTTATTCTGTTTGGGGTGCGCTGTCCTTCTTGGATATTGATATTTATGTCTTTCATAAGGGTTGCAATGTCATCCACTTCTCTAAGACTCTGTTCCATTTTTTCCCCATTCTCTTCTCTTTCTGTTCTCCTGTCTTTTTTCAGTTCAGAAGTTCTGTCTTCAAAATCGCTAATTCTGTCTTTGAGCAGTTCAAATCTGCTAATATGTGCCTCCACTGTATTTTTAATCTTATCCATTGTGTCTTTCATTCCCATAAGGTGTTACTTTTCTTTGTAGGCTTTCAAATTGTTTTTTTGTGCTCACCCAGTGTCTCTTTAATATCTTTTTTATCTCTTTAATCATATTTTCTTTCAATTCTTTGAATTGACTTAGGAGAGTTGCGTGATTAGCATTGATTACTTGTCTTAAATCCTGTATCTCTTCAGGATATTTGGTTTGTTCCTTTGGCTGGGCCATCTATTTCTGTTTCCTAGTACGCATTGTAATTTTTTGCTGATGTCTAAGCATCTCAGTATTTTTGTGAATTTACTCTGATGGTCAAGTTCTCTCTCACCTATTGGTTTTTTGTTTCACAACTCTTCTTTGATATCTGGTTCAACTTATTCTAAGTCTTTAAAATTGCCTAGCTTAAGTTATCAAAATTGGGCAGGGACTCACTAATGGGGTACAGATTTTTTCCCAGGAGTTAGGGTACAGAGAGAACCAAAAGCAATTTTTGTCCATGCAATTTCCAGACTGGCCAGCAGACTGCACTTGTTGGTACACCTTTTTACAGAGGTATTGAATCTCCGCTTCCCTTTGTTTTGGTCTGGCCAGAGCCAAGGTTCAAAGCGGGCTCCCTGACCGAAGTCACTGAAGAAAAGCCCCCTGACTCTTCCTCCCTTTTCCCTTGTAACAGCTGACAGAGAGGAAGTTGTCTGTTCCCCTCTCAGTCAGCTGTTGTGAGCCAAGGATTTTTCCCCAGCTTAATATCTTGGGGGTAGGGCGTAGGAGACCTTCCTGGCCATTGTAGCTGTTTGGTAACTCACATTTGTTGTTTCTGGTTCATCCTCCCTCTGTGCTTCACCCTCCTGGGAGTTGTGTAGCACTGTCCTGGTCTGCTGACTTCCAAAGCAGGTCCCTCAGACATCTTGTGGCTCTTTCTCTGTTGTTTTTGTGAGAGAGTTGAGCCCTGCGTGCCTACTCCAATGCCATCTTCCCCCAATTCCTGTCTTTTGCTTTTGATAGTATAATCAATCTATGAAGGGTATAATTTTCTTCACCTTTACCCTGTTTGGTGTTCTCTGAGCTTCGTGGAGGTGCATAATCATGTCTTTTGCTTAGTTTGAGAAGTTCTCAGTGATTATTTGACTATTCCTTCTGCCCCTTTCTCTCTTTCTTCTCCTTTTGGGACTACCATAATGTATATATTAGTGCTCTTAATGGTGTCCCATAGCTGTCTTAGGCTGTTTTGCTTTTAGTATTTCTTTTTTCTTTCTGGTTTATCAGCCTGACTTATTTCAAGTGTCTTGTGTTTCTGTTCACTGATTCTTTCTTCTACCAGCTCCATTCTGCTTTTCAAACCCTCTTGGGCATTTTTCACTTCAGTTATTGTGGTCTTCAACTCAAGTAGTTCTGTCTGGTTCCTTTTTAAGATTTCTGTCTCTTTACTTAGACTTTCAATTGTTTATTCGTTGTTTTCCTGATATCCTGTAGTTCTTTCTCTGTATTTCCCTTCATCTTCTTAAGCATTTTTAAGATTATTTTTCTGAAGGTATGCTCATCTTCTTTGTTGGTGTTTTATGTATTTTTACCCTCTTCCTTTGGATTGGCCATTATTTCCTGTTTCTTTGTCTTATACTATTTTGTTGCACACTGTACATTTTAATATTTTAAAATGCTAATTCTGGAATTTATTCCCTAGGATGACTGTTTCCTAGTTTTGTAACCAGCTGGTGGTTAAGACAGAGTTTTGTGGGGTTTTTTATTATTGTAATTTTTTTAAATGAAACACAAAATAACTTTGCCTTAAAAACATAAGTATGGTTAAGGTTCGAAAATGATCAAATGAAGAATGTGAAACGAGTGTAATGTTTTTTCAAGTTTCTGAAACAATTTTTTTTTTTAAATCACCTTCTAATGTCTTCATGCAGGCTACAAACACCAAACAAACTCTGAAGGGTTGAAAATTACAGTTTCTAGAATTCTTGCTCTACAGCTATGTGTTAATGGCTCTCCACAGCTCACATCATCTACTCTATCACTCTTCTCCATTTACACTAACCCCCACCCTCAGCTAATAAACCCTATTCTTTCTCTATCTAATATACATTCTCAGAGACTTATTGAGGAGAGTGGACATGAAGAAATCCAGTGACACTAAATTTGTGCATGTGTGTTCAGAAGAACATGTCCTTCCAACAATTAATTGCTTAAATATGACAGAAGGTTCATAAATTGTAATAAATACTTAAATAATAGAAAAAAATTCATATGTATCAGCATAAAGGTGTACACATAGAAATCATACGCTGAAGGTTTTTTTTGCTATTTAGTTCTAAATCCTGAACATGATGAAGATTCCAGAAACAATGACAAAGGAGAAACTCTCAGGAGACAATCTGTTTGCCTCTTATGCTAATCCATCCTACCCAACGTTACCAGATAAATTTCCCAAGTAACTAAGAAGTAACTGATTATGTTTCCTTGTTAACAAGAAGGGGTTAAGCAGCACTATTAGTTAAGTGGCAGGTCTCAGATTCTGAGACTGAAGCCCATGATTTTATTATGACCTATGCCTTTCCACAAATACAATACTCAATACATAAATTTATAATTACAAAATTAAAGAAAATGGGAATGTTTTTCCTTAGGAATAGAAGAATTGGACATGATAGCTACCTTCAGATATCTGAAAAGGATGTAACAAATGGGAGTTATAACATGTCAGGGCTTTGCTCAATAGTTAAAGCAGTGTTGAAGGTAAATTCTGAGAATTTTTAAACCTTGTTTTCATTTGGGTGGTAATGTATAAGAAAAGAAAAGAAAAAGCATATTCTGAATCATCTAAATGACATCTATATAACTGTATATTCTTGTATTCTTCCTACAAGCCTCCTGTGTTTGAGGTTGCTTTAGTATAAAATCAAATTATTACCAAATCATGGCTAAAAAGAACAGGGTTATATATTTTTAAGGCAGTATATTCAGATTGGGGTCACTGAGCACATCTCCAAGGTCTACAAAGATTATTTTGCTCTGAAAGGGATTCAAACAGTCAGGGCTAAGAAGTACAGGAATAAAGAACTTTCTAACATTTAGAGCTGCCAAAAATGAATAGACTGTCTTGTGAGTGTGCTGTCTGTGTGACTCCAAGTAAGTTCTAAAAGCAGACGGGCAAAAAGGAAAACAAAAACAAACAAAGAACAAAAAGAAACACAGACTGGCCAATTAATAAACCTGACTGTAGAAGAAACTCCTATGATGGCTGTTATTAAAGTAACAAAGCTTAAATCCCAAAGTCAATATTTTGCAAGAACCTCAAAACTGGAATCCTACTGTACTAAAAAATAAAAAATGAAACCAATTATTGATGAATCGATTAAAACCAAAAATTAAATATTTTACCTGTGGCCTGAGCCAGCAACAATTGAATGCTTTGCCTGATAAATAAGATGCACATATATCTGATGAAAAAATGAAGGCAAAAAAAAAAAAATGTTAAAGGCCATAATGGTTAGATGGTAGGGTCATGGTCTAGAGTAGAAGAAATTTTTGAAATATTAAAACAAATCAACTAGTTCACATTATCTAAGGGAAAACCCCTTCCTAAGTTCATAGTGACTACTGGTTTATCTAATGGTTTGATATTACAACCCATTTAAACATCTTAACTATGTCATTTGCAAAGGCAGCCAGTTTCCAATTCTCCTCTGAAAACTAGCTAAAAGACATTTAATGAGATTCTTGACACCAAAAGAGCATACAATAGTAACTTCCCATCCCCTAATGGCCTAAATAAATACCCTAGAGAATATTTTTCTTCCTTTATTACTACCATTATGGAAAAGTCATTTTAGAATAACATATCTATACGAAAGACAGACCTCAGCCTTTGTCAGACTGTCCCAAAGAAAGCTTTAATGATTCCAAACAGTATCCAGAGACTTCAAGAGAATGAAACTCTTCTGAAAACTTAATACACTTAATAATATATTCTATTATAAAAGTTATAATATAATTACACTATATTAATATTATAAAAATATGAATATAATAACTTCTACTTTATTAAGCCCTTACTTTGCGTAGAACTGTTCTGAGTGTTTCACATCTCATTTTATCCCTGTGACAATCCTATAAAGCAATTATTTTTATCATTCCCATTTTACAGATGAGGAAATTGAGCCCAGAGAGGTTAAGCAACTTGTACAAGATCACACAGCTGCTAAGTGGCAAAACAGCCAGCCAGTATCTAGAGCCTAAGCTCTTCGCCATTAGGCATTACTACACCTCTTTCTTAAGGAGATGAAGTGAAAACTCTAAGCCATAGTAAGCAACTTTAAGCTTCCCAAAATTCATGGCAAGAACAGCTGCACAAAGGCTATGCCTGGTAGAAAACTATAGAACATAAATCCAGGTGATTTGCAACAAAAGCCCATTCGTTACAATGCCAGCATCTGATCCAGAGTCCTGTGTATAAAGAGATATTGATATTGCAAAGAAGATACCAGAGCTAATTCCAGGAGGCAAATATTTGTGAGCCTATATATGGGAACAATCAAATAATCTACCAGACATTTGACCCATATAATCATAGAACGCCATTCACAATGTTAATAATGAAGGGCCCAAGCATAGGGCAAACTAGCATTCTTCCACGAAACTGAAATATAAATACTAGAAGACAGAGGAGGTTTCTTTTTCTTTTCATATTTTGATTACAAACTATATGGATGCAGGCATACGGATGACAGGGAACATCTTTCATACCATGTAGAGATAGTGACAGAATCAGGCCAACATGCAGACAGAGCAAAGAAATCTGAGCCAGTAATATTCAAGGGAAAGTCAGGGATTACAAATATCACTGGAGACTTTGAATCTAATTGGCCCTTTAGTCAAAACTAGGTTATGTGAGCCAATAACTGCTTTTTCCCCACTAATTGTGCTTGTTGCTTGCAATAAACAGAACCCTAAAACAGTTATCAAGTTGCCAATGTTTCAAATTAAAAACAAACTTTAATGATATTAAAGTGCAAGAAAATGGCACTCTCAAATACTGCTA
>PVKH010050435.1:0-10000 GCA_004027955.1 Chaetophractus vellerosus
GCCAGGAGGCTGTCTGAGGGGGGTGGTATGAAGTGGAATCTGCCTGGGAAGCAGAACTCCCCCCAGGAATTCCCAGCCAGAGGAGCATCTGGACACTGGGTAAATGACTGGGACAGACCGCAGCGCCTGGAACCCTGTCGTGTTTACAGCTCGGGTGCGGCCATCCCCGTGTACATGCACACGGCCCATGTGTACACTCACACAAACTATCTACCCGTAGACCCGAGTGCAAACGCATGTCCACACCCCCTCTGTTCGGGGCTGGGCTCCCCCTGGCCCACCTGTCTCAGGGGATGAGTCTGAGGTGACAGGGGGAAGGGAATGGCCGGAGGAGACAGGTAGTGGAAGAACAAGAACTGCACCCAGGGCTCTTGCTTCCCCACCCACCCCTCCAGTGTACCGGGCTGTCTGCTGGAGCTCACTTCAGATGTAAAAGGGGTAGACATGCACACTCGCAAGCATACACAGTGCCACATGGACCCACAGAAGATGCACTGAAATCCATGCTCTGGCAACCGCACACGTACACACCGCACACAAAAAAGCCAAGAGCGCACAAAGGAGCCCGGCAGATCACCACCCACTGGGGCCCAAACACACCTACAGCTCGTCCCCGGTCACCAGTCTGCCAGCTAAGTTGCGTCCCCCACACCCCCACTCTGTCCCCCAGTGCTGTCCCTCGGCCTCAGCTTAACCTGGGCGCGCGGGGCCGGCTGGGCCCGGGCCATTATGCGGGCGCATGGCCGGCCGCGCCCGGGCGCAGAGTAAACTTAACCTTCATTTGGGAGCGCCCAGCGGCCGAAGCGCGGCGCGCAGCCATCGATCGCCGCTAATGGCCTCGTCTAAATGCGAAGCCGCTGCCTCCGCCCCCCGGGTCAGGGCGCCCCCGCCCTCGCCCCGCGCTCTGTGCAAAATGGTGTTTACCAAAGTCAATATTGGCCGCGGCGCCCGCCCGGGGCACCGGGGAGCCTGCGCTGGCCTCCCCAAGCCCAGGGCCGGATCTGGGCTGCCAGGGGCACATCCCCCTGTCCCAACTAACCCGCATCCTGACTAGAGAACTGAGGGCCAGATAGGAACGAGTTTCACCCGACATGGCCTAACAGGACCTGTAGGAGCAGGAGTCTTGACCCTCCTTCCAGCCTGGGGTGCTGTATCCTCTCCACAGGGAGAAATGCTGTCATTTTTTGATGGAGATAATAATTACTCCTTCCCCAAACGAATGTTGAGAGGATAACGTTTGAGATAGTGCATGTCAGGAGTCCAGCACAGAAGCCAACAGCACTAGGTGCTCAGGGTGTTTTGCCCCGTGGTGGCTTTACCACGAGGGAGCAAAATGTTCACCCCCACCTGGGTCACTCTTCCCAGGCACCTGTCTCAGGCCTAGTTCCCTTCTTCAGGGTATTGCTGAGTCAGTACCCTGCAGTCACTTACAGGGACACAGCACAGGCTCTAGAAGGTTCTCCATCTGAATCCCGGCCTCACCACGGAAATGCCTGAGGTAAGTTGCTGACCCCTGGGAACCTGTGCTTTCTCATCTGTAAACACTGCAAGGATAATTCCAGCTCCCAGGGCTGATGGGTGGCTGAACTGTGGGTATTGAGGACCACAGGGCTTCCAGACAGTGTGGCAAGCAGTGGTAACCATGGTGAGAAGCCTGGAATGTGCTCACCTCGTGGCTGGATGGTCGACAGGCTCCTGAACACCTTTCCAGAAAACAGCCGTTAAACCATTGCAATGGTGTAACAGTAAACTCATTTTCACAGTAAAGCCACCTCCCCTACACTGCAAGGGTCTCCTTTCCTTCTTGCATCGTTGGTCTTTGGATTGATAAGAACAACATGGTAATTGCAACTTCCCCTCACTCTCCCTTCACTCTGTGTTTCCATCCAGAAAAAGGAACTTTTAAATGAGGGCTGGAGCAAAGATTTAGGGGCTGGTCCCAGGGTGAGCTCTGGCCTACTCTGGTTGCAGAGGGACCGGCAACCCGAGCCCGCCATCTGGTGGACGGCTGTGCTGATAGCACTGCACCTAAAAGAAAGGCATGGGGTCCTCGTGCCTGGAAATTCATGGGCAACACCTGAGGATCACAGACTCTTCGAGTAACATTATATTACACTCTTGGGATCAGAGAATTTTAGATTCTTGAGATCTTGCATTTACGGAGTGTTTCAGCAGTAATGATAACAACCATTCCTTGCGTTTTCATTTGTGCCAGAAACTACTGTGTTTTGTGGGAGCTGCTTCTTAATCCTCTCCACAACATCATCACGTGGGGACTGTTTTTTTCCCGTTAAATAGGTGAGAAAACTGATAAATTGCACATTAAGCAATTTGTCTGAAATCACACTATAGTAAGCAGTGGGTTGAAATGGGAATCCTCTCCTGATGCTATGGTTTTAACCACTGTACAGGTAAACCTCAGAGATATTTCAGTCCCCCACAATAAAGTGAATATCGCAATAAAGCCAGTCACGTGAACTTTTTGGTTTCCTAGTGCATGTAAAAGGTATATTTACACCATACTATAGTCTATTAAGTGTTCAATAGCATGTCTAAAAAAACAACATTCATACCTCAATTAAAATGTGATACAGAGACATGAAGTGAGCACATGCTGTTGGAAAAATGGTGCTGATAGATTTGCTAGATGCACGGTTACCACAAACCTTCAATTTGTAAGAAATGCAATATCTGCAAAGTGCTATAAAGCAAAGCACAATAAAACGAGATATGCCTGTACTTTACTATAGACTCTTAAGATATTACAATCAGGAAACTGCAAGGCATTAGTATCATAGAATCATAGGTATTAGGATTTAGACTTGGAGAATCTTGAGATTTTAGAATGGTGAAGGAGTGAGAAGATGACTTTAGACTTGATGACTCAGGAACCATGGACCGTTAGGGCTGGGAGGGTCTTAGTGGGTCCCTCATTTTGCATGAAGCAAAACAGGGAAGGCACCTGGCTGGATTGTGCAACACCTGATGGGAAACCCAGGCTTCCCATCTCCTGTCCCAGGGTTCTTTCCATTGTGGGTTTCTCAATCAAGGCTTTTCCAATAATGTTCTTTTATGGCCCTTGCAATAAAGCTGTGGACTTTTGCTCCAGAACAGCACATAAAATATCCCATTATTTGCCTCTTAACCTGAGCTTCTGTTTTACATCTTAAGTCTAAAGTGTAAGTCTCATAAAAGGTAATCATCTAAGGCCTGTTCAAAGAGCAGTCATAAATTGACCATTTAGTCAACGAGTCTTTATTGTGCTCCTATGGGGTACCCCACCAGTACAAAGCTGTGGCAGAAGGAGCAAAAACCTCAGTCCCAGACCGTGAACTGCTTAACTCTTCTTTGGGGAGGAGTGCAGAGATGCAGAGTCGATCCAAGAAACATAAATGTCATAGGAGATGTCATTCCATGGATAGATACAAAAGGGGCTGCAGGGGATAAGGCAGAGGCCAGTGTGGGCTGTGAAAGTGAAAGCAGAGGTGGAATTGGTTGTTGTTACTATCTGTTGAGTAACTACCATGCACTAGACACTGCTCAATGTGTGATATGCATTATCCTGTTGAATCCTCACAATAATTTTGTGAGGCTGGTATATGGGAAACTTGAGGCTCAGAGAGGCTAAGTGATTTACCCTAAGTCACATAGCTATTAAATACCAGGGCCAGGATGTGGACTGAAGTCTACCTGATTTCAAAGTCTTTGCTTTTAACCACTAGGTCACGCCGCTCTGGAGTTCATTCTTAAATGACTACAATGGCTCAACAACGGAGGACATGGCTGGGCAAGGCTGGAAGACAGGAAGGTTTGCTCAGACAGAAACACCATCTCCACTGTGCAGGTTCGCCCCGCCCAAACTAATCTCATTCTTAGCTTCAGTGCCTCCTACTTGATCAAGAAAACAGGCGTTCTCCTAAGCCTGGCAACTCAGAATTCAGCTCTGGCCATAGGCTGCTTGGGCTTCCCTGGAGAGCCGAGGTTTCCCTGATCCATGCCTCAGGGGAACACCGCCATCCCTATTCCCAGCTTCCTCACTAGAGGAGCCTCCCTTGCTGTCTCCCCTCTCTCCCACGGGCTCTCCCTCCTCCTTAATCATCTCTCAAGCCTCCCTCTAAGCCTCGGCCCTCACTCAGGCCTCCTTATTTCACACCTAGATTAGGGCAGAGGCCTCCTCACTAGTCTCCTGGCCTCCACTCTCCCCTGTTTTATCCTCCACATATAAATGTGGGCTCTGCCCAGCTGAAAATCCTCCCTTTGCCCTCTGGGCCTCATTTAAAAGGCTCCTCATCCTCCTTATCTGCTGACCTTCAGCCTCTCCTCTTTTTTGGCTCTTTTGCATATAGGGTATAGCCCTAGAGTCAAATGTTAGCCTCACTACTTGCTTACAATGTGATCTTGGTCAGTCCACTCTAGAACTTTCAGTCTGGGAGGTGAAAAGTAGGTCTTAGTGAAGACTTAATTTGATTTCGCCTATTAAAATTCTAAGCATGTTTCCATGTGTTTAAGAACCGTGTTTATCTTCTCTTCTTGGGATTGTGTGTTCTGTATCCTTTGCCCATTTTGGGGAGTGGAGAGGAGTGTTGGTCTGCTTAATTAATTTGTTGGAGCTTATATTTCAAAGCCTGTGATATGAGTAGAAAGTTTTTTTTTTCCCCAGGTCTGTTATTTGCGTCTCATTTCTTATGAATATTTTTCACATGTTTACTTTTCCATATGAACCTTAGAAACAGTTTGCATCGTTTAAAAAAATCCTGTGAACATTTTTTCCCATGAAAAAAAATTTATGTTTTATGTAATCAAATTTATCAGTTTTTTCATTTATGCGTCTACATTTTGCCATATTCAGAAAGTCCATAATTGCCCTGAGACTATAAAATCATTCTCCCATTCTTTTTACAAAACTTTTAGTTTTTATAGCAAATCTTTGATCCATTTGGAATGGGATAAAGTGTGAAGCATAAACCCAGCTTTAGTTTAGATCCCAGATGACTGGCTAGTTATTCCAATACCATTTATTAACTAATCCGTATTTCCCCTATTAATTTGAGATGCCACCTTCGTGACATACTAAATTTCTATTACTTAGTTTGGTCTTTTTCTGGACTTTCTATTCTGGTCTGTTGATCTGTCTATTTGTGTGCTTGTGCCGCATTATTTTAATAATTGCAGCTTTATAAATGCTGTTTAACTGTAGGGTTAGTCCCCTCCCATAACTCTTTCTTTTTAGAATTTTCTAGGATATTATTGTACACCTATTTTACCACAAAAACTTTAGAATTAACTTGTTTGGATTACATTAAATTTTATATTAACCCAGAGAGAATGGATATCTTTTTGAAGTTGCGCCTTCCTGTTCAAGTATGCTTTTCTGTATCTCGGGAATGTTTTAAGGTTTTCTTCACTTAGATCTTGCACATTTCTAAGCAAGTTTATTTCTAGATATCTTATTTTTATTGTTGCTGTTGTAGGGTTTTGTCATTTTATGATATCTTCTAATTGAATGGTGTTTGTATATATTAGAGCTATTAATTTTGTATTTGGCTGAATTACTGAATTCTCTTAGTCTTTCAGTTGATTGTCTCTTGGGTTTTAGCTAATCATTTTCATTTCTTTTCACCTCAAATTTCATTGTCCTGTCTTGCTGCATTGGTTAGTATTAATGGAACCTCAAAGAACCCCAATAAATAACTCTCTTCTTTTCTAGGCAAGTTCTGAACCAATGGGGACAGAGTAGTAAAGCAAATGAGAGTCCAACTATCACCAGTAATACTGAAGAAGACTAGTTGTTGGAGAATGTGGCTCACATCTGCAGTTAGGGGATTTTCTAACACTAACTCCCCCACCCAATCATGGCAACATGGGAATGGATGTATCCTGTCATGTGGTAGACTGAGGGACTGCTGCTCTTGTAAGATTAAATCTTGGGGTTGGGGGCAAGCAGAGGGGGTGGTGTACTCTCAGGTCCTTCCCAAGAGGAAGGCTCCCCAACATTTTCCCTGGAGAGGAGTGAAAGAAGGGATGGAGAAAGGCCAGGTATTTATTCTAATTAGATTCCCTTCAAGATGAAGAAAATCATCAAGAGTGGAGAAGAAATAGTCCAGCACCCCCAGTTCCTGCAGCACATACCTCCAGAACAAGGAAAAACAAAAGTGGAAATAGTGGGCCTTCTGATCTTTCTTCTGGACTTCAGTGATGTTGTTTCTGTGATGTTAAAGATGATGTTGGTTTCCTTTTTCCTAAGAAAGATTTGCTTAGAAGTACCCATCTGTTTCCAGTTTTATTTCTTTTTAATCAAGAATGATTGTTGAATTTTATCACATGGCATATCATTGTCCATGAGGACCACCATCTGATTTTTCTTCTTAGCTTGCTTATTTATTTATTTTATTAGAGATGTTGTAGGTTTACAGAAAAATTATGTGTAAAATACAGGGTTCCCATATACCACACTGTTATTATCACTATCTTGGCTCTTTTAATGTGATGACTAATAGTAATATATATCCTAATATTGAGCCATCCTTGCATTCCTAGACTAAATCCCACTTGGAAATAGTATAGTATTCTCTTAATGTTTTCTAAATCTGGTTGTTAATATTTTACTAAGGATTTTTGCATGCAAATCTGTGAAATTTCCCTGTAGTTTTTTTTTCTGCACAAGAGATATTTTTTCTAATGTTATGGTATATTTTAAAAAATATTTGGAAGTGTTCCTTATTTTTCTATGCTCTCAAGTGATTTAAATAATATTGGAATGACTACTTCTAGAGCATTGCAGGGGGAAAAGGGAGACATCAAGTGTATTTCTTTGACACTTTATTTCTACTATAAGCTTTGTAGATGACAGTTCTACAGTTCTATGTTATCTATTAGGTTTTAAAAAAATCTTTTCTATCAGTGTGCTCCAGGGCACCCATTTTGCTAACATAGTTTGGCTATGTGTTGTGTGCTAGGGTTCTAGAAATATATCCGATATTATTCCTGCCTTCAAAGAATAATAGCCTAGTGGGAAGACAGTTATGGAAATAAGTAATTTTAATATGACATGCTAAGTTACAAGATGAGTGGGAAGAGGGGAAGCGTATGTATATACAGTCCTATTGTGGTCCTTGTTCTAGGTTATGTCTAAGGTCTAGATGCTCAAGGTTTGGCTTGGGAGGCTGGGAGGTGGCTTTCTGCCATCAAATCTGTGTGTATAGGTAAGCTTCCCTCCTTTCTTTTTCTGACAGTGAAGAAGGTGTCCCTCCTTGTCCTTGTCCCTTCACTTGTACTCTGAATCCTTTCCTCAGGGACTAAATGCCATTTGCCATCTTCAGCCTCTCTACTGGAAACTTCATCATCAGCTTTTAAAATATGCTCCCTTTTCTCCTGTCTTAGTTTGCCAGGTCTGCTATAACAAATGCCACGCAATGGGCTGGCTTAAAAAACAGGAATTTTTTGTCTTCCGGGTTTGGAGGCTATACGTTCAAAATCAAGGTCTCAACAGGCTTGCTGCAATCTTTGGGATTCCTGTCATGTGGCGAGTGCCTCATTCTCTGGCTTCTCCTACTTCTAGCTTCTACTTCTGTTTCCAATTTCCATTGCTTATAAGGACTTCAATCGCATGAATTAAGGCCCACCCTGACTCCATCTGGTCTCATCTCAGTAGGACCTTTGAAGATCCTATTCACAAATGAGTCCATACCTTAGCAATAGTAAGATCTTCAAAGACTCTTTTTACAAATGGATTTACACCCACAGGGACACAGATTAAGACTTGAACGTGTCTTGTGTGCAGGATGTGATTCAATCCCAACTTCTCTGCTCAGGCATTCTCAACCCATGACAATCCAGTTTTTGTTCCTCTTGCAGAGATAATCAAGAGCCTCCTTGGGGCTTTTCCTAATACCACCAGGTACCTGACTGCAAAGCTCTTTCTGACTCCTCTGCCTGGTGACCTTCTGTTCATGTCTCAGGACCCAAGTTGGAGGTTATTTCCTCCAGGAAGCATTTTCTGATGCTCTGGACATCTTAAGCTTCCCTCTGGACTATCATGCCTGGTATTGTAAATGATGTGCTTACAAGTTTGTGTCCCCAATGCATATGAAGTCCCTTGAGGGCAGAGCTTGTCTGATTCACCTTATTCTAACATATGGCTTATGTTAGGCAGAGCATGTGTTTGATAATTGAATTAAATGACCTCATTTAATACTCATGATAACTCTACAAGATTAGCATTATTATTGTCTTAATTATACAAATGAGGAAACCAAACCTTAAAGTGATTTCTTGCCCATAGTCACATAAGGAATTAGTGAAGAAAACACTTGATCCAAGGTCAATTCAAACCTGAAGTCAAACTCCCATTTCATGTATTCTCTCTTTCATTGAGCCACTTTCACGACGGAGAATGAGGAACTGGCAACAGGCAGATTTTGAGTCAGTGTCTCAGCTCTGCCACTTTCCAGCAGTTCACTTCTTGGCATATTAGTTTCCTTCTCTGTAAAATGGGTATAATGATGCCCCCTCCTCCCCGGGTTGTTCTAAGGATTACAGGAGGCAGCATATGTGCAAGCACCTAGCACAGGAGGATTCAGACGCAACAAGTACTTAACAAGGACCTTTCGTGTTTCTTTGCTGTCCACGGGGCACATAAAGGAGACCCAGCCCAGACCCTGCTCCTCTAATCACCAACCACGATGCAAGATGGCCATTATTACGAGTCTTACAAGTGGTGGGAGTGGAGGGGGGCTGTCAAGCCTGGGGTAACAGCTTTCACACTATTGTTTCCTGTGCTTGTCGTGTTTCTCTCAATAGACTGTGGTGCTCTGGGACCGCAGAGTATCTGAGGAGTGTCTCTCACTGCTGGGATCTAACCACAGTGCTAAGTACCCAGGAGAGCCTGGCTGAGCCCACGGCGATGGAATGACTGTCTCGTGTTTCTTGAGTTTGAATCTGATGGGTCTCAGAACTCTCTGTCCTTTTCAGACACTTCCCAGTTTGAATCTCTGATAAGGAGTTTTCTAGATTATTCAGAGAACCATTCTTATCCTGATTTATTCTAGTTTTTTTTTAAACCATGTTCCTTTTCTCTCAGATTATTCTACTATATTTAGATTTATTCTACTACTTCATTATTAATGAAAACAAGCTCATTATAAAGGTTTTAGGAAATAGAGGGGAAAAAAAGTATCCTCAAGAAGAACCACTAAGAATATTTGGGGGACAGTTCTCTCATAATCTTTCCCTACATGTATTGAGATTACACTTTGACTTTCTACCCAGATATAAGCTTCCCAAATATACTCTCACATTATTATAATGCATTTGTGACCATTGTTCCTAGACATATTCCAACAAGTGGATGTGCTTAGCCAATCTTCTGTTGATGGACAGATTGGTTACGTCTACATATTTGCCATTATATGCAATGATACCCTGAGCATCTTTGTGTATAAAGCTCTGTCCACTTGGCACAGACTGCCAGAATAAAGCCTGTGTTTTTGGAGAAAGAGAACACGTGAAGACTTGTTTCTGTTCACATGGCTTCTTCAGGATCTCTGCAAGTTCCTATTGCTACATTGTATGAGGCCTGAAATATTGTTGGTGACTGTGAAATACTTGCTGTAAAGGGATTTAAATGGAAATTTTTAGCTAAAGTTGAGGTAAGAGAAACAGACCTGAAGAGAGGATGGGAAAGATCTAATATTAGAGGAAGTTATGACTTTGCGCCACTTCCACAGCCTCCCTGAACTGCTGTAGTTTTCCGTTTTAAAGTTTCTACTAGGCACGTGGAGAGATGGTAGAAAGGGCTGTGTCTCAAAGCCAGGAAAATGAGGCATGAGGACCCAGAGATGTGTCCAGAGCATAAGCAAGGCAGAAGCGGGCTGGGCTGGACAGCAGTCAACGGCTCTGGGATCGGCCCCATCTCACAGACGGACTCTAGGTGGCGCTGTGGCCGCAAAATTTGGGGGGCTGAGGAATTTTGGCAAAGCTGTGGGGAATATCTAGGAGGGAA
>PVKH010050436.1:0-10000 GCA_004027955.1 Chaetophractus vellerosus
TTTATCCACTGAGCTATCTACCCGGGCCCTAAATTTTCTTTAAAGATACTTAGATTACACAAATGTTACTTTAAAAATATGGGTGATTTCCATATGCCCTGCTCCCTACCCCTCACACATTTTCCCACATTAACAACATCCTTCATTAGAATAGTATATTTCTTACAATTGACGAACACATTTTGGAGCATTGCCACTAAGTGCAGATTAGAGTTTACACTGTCTCCCGCACAATTTTGTAAGTTATGACAAGATATATAATGGCCTGGATCTGTCATTGTATTGTCATTCAGGACAATTCCCAAGTCCTGAAAATGCCCCCATATTACATGTATTTTTCCCTCTCCCTCCCCTCAGTACCTCCAGTGGCCACTGTCTCTGCATCAATAATAACAGTTCTTCCATTGCTAGAATAACAGTAAGTCTATGGTAGCATAACTGTAAGTCTACTCAAGTCCATTGTTCATTCCCCAATCCTGAGTATTCTGGGATGGTGATGCCCACTCCACCTCTAACTGAGAGGGGGCTTAGATCCCATGGGACAGATGGATGGGACTATTTTCTTGCAGTTGCAGACTCTGTTCCTTGGGATGGTCATTGTCCATCATCATCTCCTTGTTAGTTGTCCTGGGTGAGTCCAATGAACTGGAGAGTAGGTGTTGCAATGCTGTTGAGATTCAGGGCCCAACTGGCACATGGAAAGCCCAAAGATTTAAGTCTCTTGGACATACACTTATCCACTCTAGTACTAACTATTGGTTCAAACAGAAGGGGCAGAAGAGCCATGTGTAGGGAAACCACAACTGAGACCAACTCTGTCACACTGGGGAGCATAAATTCCAAAGTAGGCCCACTGGCAGGGTACCAAACTCCTGAGCTCTTTGCCCTGCCTATAGTGTCTGGGTGTCTCCAGATCCCTCAGGAGCCCTGCTACTTGAGACAATATTTATTTTGGCAGTAAATGAGATCCTGCTGAGACATGCATAAGCGTAACATCTGGAGTGACCTCCCGACTCACCTTGAAGTCTCTTAGCCATATAAACTCACCTGTCTTTGCCTTTTCCCCCTTTTGGTCAAGGTCTTTTTCCAGTTGCATTGCTAGTTGGTGCTTGGTAGTAATCCCTCGGTGCCAGGGAGGCTCATTCCCGGGAGTCATGTCCCACACTAGGGAGAAGGTAATACATTTATATGCTGGGTTTGGCTTAGAGAGAGGCCACATTTGAGCTACAAGGTGGCTCTCAGGAGGTAACTCTTAGGCACCCTCTAATACAAGGCTAAGTTTCTATTTCAAAAGTAAAGGTTTGGGAAATGGATGTGGCTCAAGCAATTGGACTCCCATCTACCATTTAAGAGGTCCAGGGTTTGATTTGCGTGGCCTTCTGGTGAAAGGCAAGCTGGCCCATGCGGTGAACTCACCCTAGCAGAGAGCTGGCCCGCGTGGAACTCACCCGAGCGGAAAGCTGGTGCAGCAAGATGACGTAACAAAAAGAGACACAGAGGAGAGACAATAAGAGATGCAGCAGACCAGAGAGCTGAGGTGGCACAAGAGATTGAGCACCTCTCTCCCACTCCAGAAGGTCCCAGGATTGGTTCCCGGTGCCACTTAAAAGAGAAGACAAGCAGACACAGAAAAATACACAGGGAGCATACAGTGAGTGCAAAACAATGGGAGTGGGGGTGGGGGAGAAATAAATAAATAAATCTTAAAAAAAAAAAGTAAAGGTTCATAAGTACAGTCATCACTATTAAGGGCCCATCAATAGTCCATGTTCCTTCACTAGTCTCTGCCCCTGTACTCGGGGGATTCTTGCTGTCCCATTAGAGAAGGTGGCAGAGCTCTCCAGGATGGGAATTTGATATTCTTTTGGTTATTGTGTGAATCTCCACCTACTGTGACAATGCCCCATGAACATTTGAACATATTCATATGCTTTGTAGCATATGATGATCCTCCCCTGCCACAGTTGTAACCCTTCTGTGATCCAAACCTTCTTCAAAATTGAAGCCAACAAAATAACTGCATACAATACCCAACATCCTCCCCCTTTTCCCCTTTCCCCTATTAATAACATTTTACATGTGGAAGGTACAGTTGTTACAATTGAAGAACAAATATTGAAACACTGCTACTAACCATGGTCAATGATTTACATTATGGTTTACATTTTGGACCATACACTTTTATAGATTTTGATGAAATTTAACATGGTCTGTAGCCATCATTGCAAGATCATGTAGAATAATTCCATCTATTCTATTCCTCCATCCCCTTCCCCTCAGGACCCATGGTAACCACCAAGATTAAGTCATTGTAGGACAAGATTCATAGTTACTTGCAACAACATTGAGGGCTTGACTTACTGGCTTGTCCTCCCTACTAAGCACTTCCTATGCTCTCGAGAGACTCCTGCCCCTCTATTTGAGATCATAGCAGGACTCCCCAGGATGGGAGTCCCATACCTTCCTAACAAGCAATAAGATACTTTATGTATACTTTCCCCACTAATGAGCAGAAAGTGTTCACCTTTGGCACAGATGAAGAATCTAGTGAGTGGGTGGGATTCTTCTGGTTATAAGTGTCAGAAAACTGACCAAAACTAGCATAAAGGGAAATTTATTGGCTTTGTCATTGGACTGAAAAAGTTCAAGTGCCTGGCTTCAAGCATAGATGGATTTGGGCTAATCAATGTGCCAATACGTGGTTTCTCTCCATCTTTTAACTCTGTCCTCTGGGTGGTTTCCGTGTCAGGCTCCCCATGGTGGTGTGATGTGGCAATGGCTCCAGTCCTCATATTCTGTTAGGTTCCAGACCAACAATACAGAGCAAGTCTACTTGCCCAGAAAACCCAGAGTTACTGCCTAGAGTCTTGTGCTCATCTCAAAGACAATCACCATGGCTAAGAGAATGAGATGCACTGATTAGTTTAGGCTGAAGTAATAAGCTCTGTCTCCATGTGATGACAGAGGCACAATCTTGCTTCAAGCACAGGTACTGAGAGTGAGGGGGAGTAGGAAAAGAGTAAAACTCAACAGGAAAACTGGGAGCTGTGGCTGTAAGATGGAGAATGAATGGGAGTCTGGAAAACAAATTACAGGGCTTTTGGTTTCATGGATGTATAGTTTTAGTGGCTCTGTCAAGACCAATTAACAAGTAGTCCTAGATCAAAGGTGATAAAAATGCATAGTGAATTTGCATAGCACATTTAAAAGGCGGGTTTGCCACTGGATCTTCAGTTTCCTTGCCTGTACAATGATGATTATTACCACTTGCAACTCAATTTTTTTCAGTTGAAGATTAATAAGCCAGTGTATGTGAAAGCATAGATAGTTAATAAATGCCAATTATCTTCCCATTTCCCTTTCCATCAAATTTTCCTTTCTCAGATTGGAAGTTCTTCAGAATAGGAAGCTTGTCTGATTCATCTTTTTATCTCTAGAAAGCAGAACAGAACGAAATACCTAGTTGTAGCAGTTTGGCAGTTTGATATATCTATTTTTGAATTCCAAAAATAGATATTGAATCATGCTTGTAGACCCGTCTGTTAATCTGGGCATGATTAAGTTATGATTAGGGAGTTGACTGGACCACGTCAGTAGGGCGTTGAGCCCCACCCCTTGGTGGGTGGGGAATCAAATATAAAAGGCATGACAAAGGACAGAGTTGTAGTAGTTCTGATGTTGGAGTCTTGAGCTGGAGCTCCGGGAAGTAAAAGAGCTTGGTCGTGAGGAAGGAGAGAAGGCCCCGGGAAAAGACATGAGCCATTTGCCTGAGAATCTACAGTTGGCCTTGTGGAGAGAGGCAAAGTCTAGAAAGACTTATAGTCTACAGCTGACCTTGTGTGGGAAACAGAGGAGTTGAGCTCAGAGAGAAATGGAGCCCCGGGAAGAGAGGAACCCAAGAAGTCTGAACCCTGGCAAATGTCGGCAGCTGTCTTGCTCCAACACATGGCAGTGGACTTTGGTGAGGGAAGAAACTTACGCTTTATGGCCTGGTAACTGTGGACTTCTACCCCAAATAAATACCCTTCATAAAGACCAACCGATTTCTGGTATTTTGCATCAGTACCCCTTTGGCTGACTAATACACTAGTAGAAATGTAATGTGTGCTGAACAAACAGATGTTAGTTATATTTGTCAGTTTCTATAACAAAGAGACCCCAAATATAGTGACTCAAACAAGATAAATGTTTATTTCTCTCTCATGTAGTAGTCTGGAGCTGCTGGGCAGTATTTGGTAGGGAGACAACTTCCTTCGTCTTATTGTTCTACCTTCCCTTTGTTTTCCTTGTGGGCATGGTTGAAGCTGGCTGATCACTGTCATGATTGTGTTCCAAGCCACAAAAGAGGGAAGAAGATGTGGAAGGGCCAGTAGCTTCCTTTTAAGAATATGATACAGATGTTGCACATGTCCCGTTGGGCGAAACTTAGCCACATGGCTACAACTAGCTGCAAGGGATGCTGAAGAGTTTGGCCACTAGCAAAGCAGTTACACACCAGCTAAACTCAGGTCATTAAAAAACAGATGGCCAGGATGAAGATAAGGAATCAATTAGCAGTGTCTGCATATGCAGCCATGTGGAAGTCAGAAGTAATTGAGCAGGGGATACAGCTTCTGTATCAGTTTTCTCACAGTATCATTGCCAGTTTTAAAGAAAAGCAAAGGAAAGGCTAAATAGAAGGAATAATGGATCATAATTTCAGAGTGTTGTATGTAAAAGTGCCTCCCTATGTTAAGGTTATAGATGGAAGTTAGGCTAATGGGACCTGATAATTAGCAGGTTGTCTAAGTATGATCTTAAATGCATTCTAGAAAGCATCTATTTCATCTCAGCTCATCTAATTTCATGAGGTCAGGACCATGAACTTGGATTTCACAAGTTTTATTTTCACAGTATTACTTTTCTAGGAATGATTCACCCTCAATCATTTGTCCAAATGAAAGTTTTAAGGAATGTGGGAGTTTTATTTGAGCTCATAATTATATTTTTTCAACCAAAGACAATGAGGAGTGTGGCTCCTGGCCAAAAGCCTATTTGTGATCTTTCAGGCTCAAATCATAAGCAATTACAAAGGTTTTGCCTGGCCAGTACCATGGGAGAAAGTTGCCCTCTCCACCCCAGACTTGGTGCACAACTAGTGCACTGCAGTCTCTGAAGGAAGTTGTAGTCCAGGACTAAGGTCCTGTTCTTATGCTTATCTGCATTCGTAGGCCAGCACCTCTGTTGAGGCATCCTTACCAAGAAGAGGGGGGCCTCAAAGACACTTTCCTCCACTCTGACTCATTAGTCTGTGCTTTTCCACTTTTAGCTCTCCCTTTATTCCTTCTCTCCAGTCCCTGGATCCATAAAAAAAAGTAGGAGCCTTTTGTTCAGGGCTCCTTCTGCAGGATCATGTCTGTACTGATTCATTTGACTATCTCCCAGTGGTACCATTTCATGAGGAAAAATGAAACTGAGGAGGAGTCAGCTTTCTCCAGGTTAGTCTCTTGCTTTCACTATCACAGAAAGCAATTAAAAGCTTAACTGTTCCTTCCATTTGGACTTGTCTTAATTGGAGACTCTGACACCTGGCAGTTCAGCTCTCTCAGCTCCGCTCAGCTCCTAACAGACATATAAAAAGATCTTAATTGATGAATATACTTACAGAAAATCTGGGACAGTCCAATTTTAGAAATCTGGTGTTGTCACTAAAGCTATAAAACATTTTTGAGCATGCACCACCAATATATGTATATTTATTTAATTATATATGTATGTGCCAACATACATATGAACTGACATGTTGTATATGTTATAAAACATAGATTCAAATGGAGATGTTTAAAGGATGAGCTAAAATAATTGCAAAAAAGTTCTAATATTTACTTCCCACATTCCCCTGGGGTTCATGCATACACAATATGAAAAACAGTGAAATAGTAAGAGTGTCTCAACAAGAATTTAGGTCTTTTGATTTCTAGTTCATCAGTCTTTCTCTTAACTACACTGCCTTTCATTTTTCTAATATCTAATGAAACTAAAATATAGGACACACGCTCCATTTCCTCACAAGGTGTGGAGTAAATGAATCTTATTTTACTCCTTCTGCTAATCACAACAAAAAAAAGAACCCTGTACAAAATACATAAGTCTCTTACCACTAGACTGAGAGGTGGAGAAAAGAAGGTGGACTGATTAGGAACCCTGGGTCTTGAGGAGTGAACTAGCAGTAAGTTTCCTTTTTTTCTGCTTCCTATATGTCCAGGCTTGTGTCCTAGAGAGGGCCGCAACCTAGGAACACCAATGGACACAAACAAAGAGTCCGAAGAATATTCTGTTCTCTCCAGCCAAAGGACTGAGAGAGGGGCAGCCCAGAAGGACAGAAACATTTTCACTATGTGTGGTAGGTAGAATTCTAAGATATTCTTCAAGATTTCCTGCCACTGATGTATACAATCCTAGGGACTGTGAATTTGATGGACTTTACTCCTGTGATTAGGTCATGCAATACGGCAGAGATGCCCTTCAAATAAGGAGATTATCTGGGTGGCCCTAACCTCATAACAAGCACAGAGATTTCTCTGGCTGGTTTCAAATGGGGGAGTCAGAGAGATTCAAAGCATAAGAGGCATTCGGCATGGGTAAGGTCCTCTGTTGTTAAGATGGATAGGCCACAAAGCAGGGACCTGAGACTGGCCTCTAGGAGCTAAGAGAAGTCCCTGGCAGACACCCAAGAAGACATCAGGGATTTCAGTCCTTCAACTGCAAGGAAATAAATTCTGCCCAAACTGAAGAGTTTGGAAGCAGATCTTTCCCTAGATCAGTCTCCCGTGAGGGTGTAGCTGGTCAGAATATTGATTTTAGCTTTATGACACTCTGAGCTAAAACATATGGGACTGTGAAACTGTGATGGAATAAATTTGTGTTGTTTTAAGCCACTAAATATATGGTAATTTGCCACACATTTGCCTGTTCTTGAGACAAACAGTATGAAAAGCGTGTGCTCCTCCCTCAACTCAATGGTGCTACAACAGTTTAGAAAGGTGGAATAAGGGCAGATGAAAGCAAGGGTTTGAAGAAAATCAGCTGAATGGGCAATTGGTGTATAAAAAATTGTGGTTGGTTCAGTGAGATGTTTCTGTGCACCACCCTTCCCCCCCCAATCTATGCACATATGTGTGTGTAAACACATGAAAACAGTTATACTTTAGAATTTCTCTGTTGTCTTTCTTGTATTCTCTTTCTTGGCAATCATCTATCATCTAGATCAGGAGTTCTTAACCTTTTTTTGTTCCATGGACCCCTTTGCCAGTCAGGTGAAAACCATGAACCTCTTACTAAGTCCACACTATACCGTGTATTATTTAATAAGTATATCACACCCACACCAACACGTCCCCTCAAGAATAATGCTTTTTGAATTTCAATTCAAGCTCACAGACCCCTTGTTAAGAACCCCTGATCTAGAGGATCTTCCTGTGCTAAGGATTAGGAAAGATCTCTCAGGAGATCACTTCCCTTTTCCTGTAGGTATTCTGACCCATTTCCTTCCTCTCTCCTCCCCTCCCTCACCCTTCTGCTTTATCTACCTACCCCCTTTTGAAACTTTTATAGTTCCGACTGTCATAAAATTCTAGCCTCCATTTCTGACCCTTGTTTTTGTTACAAGAAGCCTATTTCACATAACAGCATTCACTCCTGCCTTGTATATGAGGGGGTAAGAAGGCACAGGCTGAAACCTGACACAGCACTAAGTGATGTCAGACAAAGGAGGCATTCTAGATGTGCCCACAAATTCACTTTAACATTCCTGAGACCCTTAGGTCCTCAGGAGGGTAGTAGTTGGAGGATACCACCAGAAAAGTCTGAGGAATATAGGACAGATAAATAGTGAGTTGGAGAAGGAGAGGAAAAGAGTGATTCCCATCTCTGAGAACATTATTTAGATCAAATCCTTTGATGATGGGACCAAGAAAGGATAAGTGAAGTAGAGAAAACAGGAGGAACAGAAACATTTTTTCAGCCAAAGACTCTATTCCCATCTTGTCCTGAGGCTAGAGGGAAAGGGAGGGTCAAGGATGATAGACCCAGTTGTGAGTCTTCCAGGAGAGAGGCTAGAAAGCAGTCAGTTGGTGCGGATGACTTGGTGGATCCAGTCTGTATAATGGGACACCTTGGTATAGTAGCTAACATCGCCTGTCAGAGCACACCCATCTGTCCAGGATAGGATCCCTTGGAGCTGATTTTGGCACTGGATTGGGGCAGCATCTATTTCCTGTCAAAGAGGAGAGATGAGTCAGTCAGGGTAACCAAAACAAAGACCATCTAGTACCATGTCCCTATCAGAGGGGACCTAGAATAGAAAAAAATGAGGTGATAAGGGCTGGGATAAATGCCTAGTGGCCATCTTGGGCCCATCCCACTCACTCAGCCTACACTACATCAGGTGAAGTCTTAGGAAAATGAGAACACTCTGAGATGTTTCCACTGTAACATCTAAGTTCATTCATGATTCAAAGGAGGCAGCTTATTCCCTCATTGGCCCCACTTATGCTGATCTCTTTTTGTATGGATTGGGTTGAGGGAGATACTTGGACAAAAAAGCAGTATTCCAGATAAAGCTTAGTATAAGCAGAAGAAATAGAGTTACCTGACATGAGAGTGTGTAGTCCAGAGCTGATCCTGCACAGAACATGTTCTCTGTGATTTGAAGAGGGAATTGTTTTATGAGGGAGGCTTGGCAATCACCATCAGAGAACCAAACAACATCATGGTTTTTCTGGAACTCATCAACTCTAACTGAAAACACAGGGAGAGAGTTCCATTTCTCTTTGATCTTTCATATTCCAACTCCTTTTCATCTCTCCTTCCCTCCCTCTTTTTTTTGTTATTAATCTCTCCTTCATTCATTGGAGGAAAAAAAACACAATGTAAAGGAACCAGAGAAGAGGAAAACAAATGACCTGAGAACCCCAAGGTCCTGTTCCAGTGCTGTACACTGTATGCCATGGGCTAGTGTGAACATGACTTTATTTATAAATGCTTGTCTTTAAGTCTGTAATAAATGAGCCACTCTCAGCATCACCAGCAGGCTTGCTCTCCATCCCCTTCCTCCCCCGACTCACCCTCTCACTCACACCTGAGTGGCAAATGAGGCAAGATCACTGGAACCCAGAGACCTCTAGTTTTAGGAGCCATGTGACCCCTGTGGATGTTGTTTGGGCCTGTTTGGGCCTCAGTTTCAACATAGAAAAAATTAAGGGTTAAGATACATAAGTTCTCAGGCTCCTTCCAGCTTTAATGTTCTATAATATTAGTGATATGATTATCCTCATCGAGTGGGTACTTGAAGACCACTAATCGTCTGTCTTGGGGGTAACTCACAAGAATTTTTCCATGTCCAGCTCCAGCCATATAAAGTACACTTGCTGCCTACTTTGTTGTCCATGCTATTGGGCAGAACTGCCAGCTTCATCTCATCATTAAGCTGTATGGGATTCAGCAGCTTGATGAGCATGAGGTCATGCCCAACAGAATCCATGGTGAAATTTGGGTGTTTGATGGTAAGCTCGTACTGTAACAACCCCATGTTGTTTTGGAATTGACTGTATTTTAAAGGAGCAATCCTGATGTTAAAGAATCTGGAACAGGACATGAAGAGTTAGTAGAGAAGGGAGATATTATTCTATTGATCATCTCGCCTCCTTTCTCCCTCTAACTTGCTATGTGATTTTGGACAAGTTACTTCCATAACTTGTCAAGACTTCAGTCTCCTCATCTGTCAGGAGGAGTTTCCATTGCAGTTGCATAATTCTTTTATGCAACTGTACCACATTTTATGTAGCCTTTCCCTTTGTAGTGGGTCATCCCCCGGTCCTTGGCCTCCCCTGACTTCCTCTATCTCCCACTCAGGAATCCAACTCATAACCCCCTGGACCCTTCTATTCCCTTTCTCTTTCCAGCCCTTTTTCAGGTTTGAGGGTCCCCTGAGCTAGCCTCTTCATGGGTCAGCCTCATCCCC
>PVKH010050438.1:0-10000 GCA_004027955.1 Chaetophractus vellerosus
ACATACATTGCTTGGGATTTTTCTAGGATTGTGGATAGAAAACTTGCAATAATATATCAAATTTATCTCAGGACTCATGTGTGAATTTCAATTTATGTTTATAAACCTGCAAAGGTAAAGAAAATTTAAAATGGTATAAGAATTTGATGCATTTGATTCCACCTATAAATAGAAATATTTTTACACAATGTTTTAGTTTATTAGGCAGCTGAAAGCAGATACCATGAGATGGATTGGCTTAACAATGAGAATTTGTTAGCTTATAGTTTTGAGGCTGAGAAAAATGTCCAAGTCAAAGTATCATCAAGGTGATGCTTTCTTCCTGAAGTCTGGCCGCCAGTGATCCTTGACTCCTCTGCCACATGGCAAAGTACATGCTAACATCTGCCGGTCCCTCCCTTCTCTCATTGCTTTCAGCTTCTTGCTTCCATGGCTTTCTCTTTCTCTGAATCTCATTTTCTTATAAAGGACCCCAGTAAGAGGATTACAACCTACCCTGGGCCATGCCCGAACTGAAGTAAGCTCATCAAAGGGTCTTACTTACAATGGGTTCACATCCACAGGAATGGATTAGCTTTAAGAACATGATTTTCTGGAGTGCATTTATTTCTAACTCACAATAACTAACCAACATGGACTACTGCCTATCTTACTCTATAACTCTCCTAGAAATGTATGGCAGCCCCTCTGCACTGTTTTGGCATTAAATAACCTTTGTGTTGTGAGTTCTTTTCTCATGGCTAAACATTTCTGTGCCAGACAGAGGGAGAGAGAATTTAGTTGCATTTTTAATATCTAAAGTTTTCTCATGCATTGATATTCTTTTTTTTTAAAGATTTATTATTATTTTTTAAATTTATTACACATCCCCCCTTTCTGCTTGTTCTTGCTGTGTTCATTTTTGCAGTCTTCTGTGTCTGCTTGTCTCCCCCCTGCTGCGGGGACCCACCGAGTCAGCTCACCATGCGGTGGCCTGCCTGCCTGCAGGGTCTTGCCCTGCCCATGGCAGCTTTGCCCCGCCCATGGTGGCATGCCTTCTCAAGGTGGTCTGCCCGCTCGAGGAGGCCCTGGGAACCGAACCCGGGGCCTCCTATGTGGTAAACCAGCACCCTACCAATTGGGCTACAGCCGGCCCCTGCATTGATATTCTTTATCATGACATTTCCTCCATCCTAAGCATGTCTTGGTGCTTAGGTCCTTGTAGGAAAAAAAAAAAAACAACACCAAAAACTAATGTGACTCTTTTCCAATGTTGTGCCTTCAAACAAACAGCCACAAATTCTTGGACATAATTCATTTCCAGGGTTGGCTCTGTGTCCCCTCCTCTTAACCCTGGCTGGACTTGTCACAGCTTCAGTCAATCAACAGGGTTTAAGTAATGCTGTGTGGCTGTCAGTGCCCCAAGGGATCTTGGAACACTCCTTCTCTTCTCAGAACCCAGCCGCCATGCTATGAGATGCCAAGCCGCAAGGCATCCATGTGTAGGTGATCTGCTCAACTATCCCAGCTGAGCCCAGCCTTCAAGCCAGCCCAGAATTCACGCTATCTCTGCCCAGGCAACAGACTTCAAAGTGAAGAAGCTCCCAGATTATTGCAGTCCCAGCCAACGGTCACCCAGCCATTCAAGTTGTTCCAAATGAGACCCCAGGCACCCCTTCTGTGCTTTATACAATTTCCTGATCCTGGGAAATCATGAGCATAATAAACAGATGTTGTTTCATGCAACTAAATTTGAGGTCATTTGTGATGCAGCATTGATAACCAGAGCACCTACAATTACTTTTGTCTCTATCATTCAAACTTGTCCAGATCCCATTTCTCATTTATTTCTATCCTGACCACTCATTCTGTCAGTCTTTTCCATCTTTCCACTCATCAAATTTTATACAACATCAATATTTTTTCATTGTAAAGTTTTTGGTGTATTTCTTTCCATTTTTAAAACCATTTTACTATTGTGGGACATTTAGATTCTTTTCCATTTGGGGCAATCTTAAATAATGCAACCACCATTATCATTGAGTGTAATTTTATGCTTGCATTTGAGATAGCAAGAATGAGATAGTACAGGAGAAATGGGGTAATACAGAGTAAGGAAAACTAAAGGACTACAGCAAAGCCAAGAGGCAAAGCCAGAGAAAACCAAGGACATGGGATAAATGCCAAGTAGCTGTGCATCACTGTGCTGAGTAGGATTCTGAGGCTGAGCCAAAACTGTTTGGGAGTTGAGTTTTTGGATTTGCTAGATGGGACTCAACCTAGATACACAATGTAGGGCTCAACCAAGGGATTTCAAGATGGCTGTGCCTGAGAATTACACCAAAGTATTGCTGAAATCAGACAAAAGTCATGAAGAGAATAAGTAAGCACCACAAGGAGGAGTTCCAGGAAGATGAAATCAGAGTAGGCAGGTGGTCTCAAAAATACCATGGAGAAAGGGCCAAAAGCTGTCCAAGGGACCTGCTTTGGGGGTCAGCAGAACAGGACAGTGCTACACAACTCCCAGGAGAGTGAGGGTCAGAGAGACGAAGAACCCAAAACAAAAATGTGAGTTACTACCCCCCACATTCCCCATCCTGGAACCACCACACATTAATCATGAATAAACCCCCTCACTCATGGCAGCCAATTGAGAGGGGAAAAGAGAGGGGAATCAGAGGGCAGAGAGTGGTTTCTCTTTAGTGAATTCGGCCAGCAGAGCCCAATTTGAATCTCGGCTCTTGCCAGACCAGAAACACTGGAAAGGAAGGTTGAAAGAAACACCTCACTGGAAAGATTCCACGATGAGTGCCATCTGCTGACTGGCCAGGAAACTGCAAGGAGAAAAATGGTTTTTAGGACTCTTGTTAGCCCCAACGCTTGGGAGAAAATCTGCACCCTATTAGTAACTCCCTGGTCCAATTTTGATTACTTAAGTAGGACAATTTTAAAGACTCAGAATAAGTTGAACCAAAACTCAATCAAAGAAGAGCTGTGAAAAAAGAAACACTAGGCAAGAGAGAGAAATTGACCAATAAATTCAGATGCCTAAACATCAGCAAAAACTTACAAACCATACTAGGAAACAGAAAGATATTGCTTAGCCAAGGGAACAAACCAAATATCCTGACAAGGTACAAGATTTAAGACAACTAATCAATGGTAGTCATATAACTCTCCTAAATCAATTCAAATAATTGAAGTAAAATATGAATAAAAAGCTAAAGGATATTAAGAAGACACTAGGTGGGCATAAAGAACAACTTGAAAGCCTGCAAAGAAAAGTTACAGAGCTTATAGGAATGAAAGACAAGATGAATGAGAATAAATATACATTAGAGGCACATAGAAGCAGATGTGAATTGCTTGGAGAAAAAAAAATAGTGATTTCAAGGACAGAACACCTAAACTGGAAAAGACAGGAGAACATATGGGAAAAAGAAGGGGAAAAAACGTAACAGGTCTCAGGAATTGAATGACAATGTGAAATGCACAAACATATGCATTATCGATGTCCTAGGAGAAGAGAGTGGAAAAGGGGCAGAAAGAATATTTGAGTAAATAATGACCAAAAACTTCTCAACACTTATGAAAGACATAAATATCAATATCCAAGAAGGACAATGCATGCCAAACAGAAGAAACTCAAAGAGACCTACTCCAAGACACCTACTATTCAGAATGACAAATATCAGAGATAAAGAGAGGATTCTGAAAGAAGTAAGAAAAAAGCAAAGGATCAAGTACAAGGGAACCTCAATAAGACTGAGTGCTGACCTCTCATCAGAAACCATGGAAGCAAGAAGAAATTGGTATGATGTATTTAAGGTACTGAAAGAGAAAAACTGCCAGACAAGAATTCTGTATCCAGAAAAACTGTCATTCAAAATATAGCGTGAGTTTAAAGTCTTCACAAAGAAACAAAAACTGAAAGAGCATGTTCCAAAAAGACTAGAATTAAGAGATACTAAAGGAAGTACTGTCACCTGAAAGGAATAAACAAGGGTGAGAGACTTGGAGACGAGTGTAGAAATGAAGATAATTAAGAGTGGTAAATTAAAGGGTAAAAATATTGACAATGGTAAAATATGACGATGGAAAGCCAAAGGACAAAATGGATGACATAAGTAAAGCCTTTACAGATATAACATTGATGGTAATGGCTAGAACTCGCCAATCAAAAGACATAGACTTAGAGAATAGATTTTAAAAATATGAGTGATCTATATCCTGTCTATAAGAAACTCACCTCAGACATAAGGACACAACTAGGTTGAAAGTGAAAGGTTAGAAAAAGATATTCCATGCAAATAGTAACTAAAAATGAGCTGGAGTAGTGATACTAATATCAGACAAAATAGTTTTCAATGTAAAACTGTTATTAGGTGTATCAGCCAGCCAAATGGGTGCTGATGCAAAATAACAGAAATCTGTTGGTTTTTATAAAGGCCATTTATTTGGGGTAGAAGTTTACAGTCACAAGGCCATAAAAAGTAAGTCACCTCCCTCACCAAAGTCTGTTGCCACATGTTGGATCAAGATGGCTGCTAGTCTCTATGAGGGTTCAGCGTTCCTCTTCCTTTTAAGGCTCCGTGGTCCCATATTCTTCTGATCTGAGCTGTAGGCTAGCAAAAGCCTTTTCTCTCTCCCCAGTGCTCACTTCTTTGCCAGCTCTCTCAGCTGTTCAGGGCTCTGGTTTCTTCAGCTGCAAACTATCAGGCTAATGGCTTGGCTCTCTCTCCAGGGCTCCAGCATCCAAAACTAAATTCTCTGTGTTCTCCTTCTCCATGTATTTACTTTCCTGTCTTTGACTGAACATCCATTTATATAGCCCACAAAGTTGGGGGACTCAAACCAAGTTACCCTAATGACATGGTCAAATAAAAGCCTTAATCTTGATTTAATAAAGTAAAAGTAAAACCTCTGAATCTAATACAATCTAATATGCCCATAGGAATGGAACACTTAACAAACACAGTCTAATATCTACTTTTGGAATTCATAAAACATACCAAACTGCCACACTCCACCTTCTGAATTCCAGTAAGACATGATAATTTTTTTAAAATCCTTAAATCAGTAACAATGCTATGCACAAAATCATATCACAATCAGTTTAAAGAAATATAGTTTGTCTTTGGGCAAAGTACTATCTGGCTGTAGACCTCTGAAACTTACAAAACTATTTATCTGCTTCCAATAAACAAAGGCACAGACAAAGAATAAACATTTGCACTACCATAAGGAGAAATTGGGAAGGAACCGTGAGTCATGGGTCCCCTAAAGTTCCATGAACTTGCAGGGCATACTTCATTAGACATCAAAGTCTGAGAGTCATTCTTAAGATGATGGTCTCTTTTCCCTGGGGCCTCATGGGGGCCCACACTTTCCACAAGCTTGCCCAATGGCCATTTTCTTGGTTCCACCCTCATCAAGCATCTGGGTGGTGACTGAGCTCCAGACCTCAGCCTCCAAGAACATTGGGGTGAGGGCCACACCTTCCCCAATTTCTGGGGTAGTCTTAACACCCCTAGTACAGTGAGGTGAAGGAACACACTCCCTAGTCTTTGGCATACCAGTCAAACCCTCTCAGAACTGTAGGTTGTAGACCTTACCCTCTCTAACCCTTGGAGAATATACTCCACCCTCTCTGTACCCTGGGGTGGCAAAATTCTCCCTGAACATTGGGCAGGAACATCCACCCTCTTCAGCTGCCAGAGCAAACTCATCCTCTCTGTACACATGGGTGGGGTTCCTCTCTTGGCCCAAGGAGTTGTCTTAATTACAGATCTCAGCTTCCTCTTAAAGCCATTTTCCCTTCCATTTTTCCCTACATGTCCCTTTTAGTCCAGGCTGACAGTGGTCTTGTTCATCTAGCTCTCTCAAAACCTTGTTGGTTTAGCATGCAGGAAGCAGGGGTCCAAGCCATCAGACAGTAAGACTTTCCACAAATCCCTCCTGGATAACTGCATTTTCACTCCTGACTTATAAGTTCTCTGTTTAGTTAAGACCTCAAATATGGCACTATTATCTGGGAGCTTGATTTCCAGAGGTTTGGAAGTTCTGGAATCAGTTTCTATTTTCTTTGCGCCCAACAATTCAGTTCTCAGCTTATCTCTCTTGTCTGGTATTTTGCTATAATCTGCAAGGAAAATCCAAGCCACATTCTCCAAGTTTACTTTGAAAAATTCTTCAACTAAATGTCCAGGCTTGCCATTTTCAAATTCTGCCTTCCATATAACATCAGGAGTCAATCTTGTTAAGTTCGTTGCAACTTTAAAACACAGATCACCTGTCCTCCAGTTTCCAATAATAGTTTCATCATTTACTTCTAAGGCCTCATAAAAAGTCTCTTTAGCATCCATATTCCTGCCCACAGTCTCTTCAAAGCATTCTAGGCCTTTTCTATCAAACATCTCACAATTATTTCCTTCTAAGCCCTTATCAAAAATACCTTTAGGCTCCATATTACTAGCAATAGTGTCTTCAAAGCAATCTAAGCCTTTTCCATCAAGCATCTCACAATTCCTCCAAAAAATATCCCTTTTTATTTATAAAGCTGTTCCAGATTTTGGTAATTGCAAAAGCACAATCCCACTCTCCAGTACCAAATTCTATATTAGTCAGCCAAAGGGGTACTGATGCAAAATACAAAAAATCTGTTGGCTTTTATAAAGGGTATTTATTTGGGGTAGAAGCTTACAGTCATAAAGCCATAAAGAGTAAGTTACTTCCCTCATCAAAGTCTGTTGCGATACATTGGAGCAAGATGACTGCCAGTCTCTGTGAGGGTTCAGCCTTCCTCTTCTTCCTAAGGCTCCATGGTCCTGGCTTCTTCTGATCTCAGCTGTAGGCTAGCACCAGGCTCGTCTCTCTCCCCAGGACTTGTTTATTTGTGGCCTTTCTCAGATATTCAGGGCTCTGGTCTCTCTTCAGCTGCAAAATATCAGGTGAAAGCCTTGACTCTCTCCCCAGGACCCCAGCATCCAAAACTAAACTCTCTGTTTTCTCCTTCTCCATGTATTTACTTCTGTCTTTGATTTATATAGCCCACAAAGGGGGAAGGGGACTCAAACTGAGTAGCCCTAATGCTGTGGTCAAATAAAAGCCCTAATCTTGACTTAATAAAGTAAAAGTAAAACCTCTGAATCTAATACAATCTAATATGCCCAGAGGAACAGACCAGTTTATAAACACAATCCAATATCTATTTTTGGAATTCATAAACAATACTAGATTGCCACATAAGAGATGAAGAGGGTCATTATATATTAATGAATGGGACAATCTGCCAAGAAGAAATAACACTAATAAATATTTATGCACCAAACCTGGGTGCCCCAAAGTACATGAGGCACACACTGGCAAAACTGAAGGGAGAAAGAGATACCTCTGCAATAATAGTTGGAGACTTCAATACACCATTCTCAGTATTAGAAAGAACATCTGGAAAGAGGATAAATAAAGAAACAGAGCCTGATATATGATAAAGGAACTAGACTTAATAGACACCTATAGAGCATTACACGCCAAAACAGCAGTCTCTGCTTTCTTCTCAAGTGCTCATGGATACTTCTCCAGGATAGACCATATGCTGGGTCACAAAACAGGTCTCAATAAATTTAAGAAGATTTGAATTATACAAAACACTTCTCTGATCATAACGAAATGAAACTGGAAACCAATAATGGGTAGGAAAAGGGAAAATTCATAAATACATGAATATTAAACAACACACTCTTAAATAATCAGTGGGTCAAAGAAGAAATTGCAAGAGAATTCAGTAAATATCCTGAGACCATTGAAAATGAGAACACAATATATCAAAGTCTATAGGATACAGTAAAGGTAGTGCTGAGAGGGAAATTTGTCACCCTCAAGGCTGACATTAAAAAAGAAGGAAGAGCTAAAATTCAAGATCAAACTGCATACCTGGCGGAACTAGAAAAATAACAACAAACTAATCCCAAAGAAGGCTGTTTAAGGAAAGAAATAAGAAAGATCAGAAAAGAAATAAATGGCATTGAGAACAGAAAAAAAAAATAGAGAGAATCAACAAAACCAAAAGTTGGCTCTTTGAAAAGATCAACAAAACCAACAAACCCTTAGCTAGACTGACAAAAAAAAAAGAGAAGACACAAGTAAATAAAATCAGAAATGAGAGGGGGGGGGACATTACCATTGCCCCCACAGAAATAAGAGAAATCATAAGAGGATTCTATGAACAACTGTATGCCAACAAACTAGACAATGTAGATGAGATGGACAAATTCCTAGAAACAGATTAACAACCTACATTGACCCTAGAAGAAATAGATGACCTCAACAAATCAATCACAAGTGAAGAGATTGAAACAGTCATCAAAAACCTCCCAAAGATGGAAAGCCCAGGACCAGATGGCTTCATAGGTGAATTCCATCAGTCATTCAAAGATCATCTAATACCAATCTTGCTCAAGCTCTTCCAAAATATTGAGCAGGAAAAAATGCTACCAAACTTGTAGTATGAAGCCAACATAATACCAAAACCAGGTAAAGATACTGTAAAAAAAGAAAATTACAGGCCAATATCTCTAATGAATATAGATGCAAAAATCCTCAACAAAATACTTGCAAAGCTGATCCAAAAGGACA
The DNA here is from genome assembly GCA_004027955.1 of Chaetophractus vellerosus. Taxonomy (NCBI): domain Eukaryota; kingdom Metazoa; phylum Chordata; class Mammalia; order Cingulata; family Chlamyphoridae; genus Chaetophractus; species Chaetophractus vellerosus. Next base: position 8,614 of record PVKH010050438.1, read on the forward strand.
TAGAAAGAATGATACACTATGACCATTTATGTTTCATCCCTGGGCAGTTCAACACAAGAATATCAATTAATGTAATAAATCATATTAATAACTTGGAGATTAAAAGTCACATGATCTTCCTGATGGATGCAGAAAAGGTGTTGGACAAATACAGCATCCTTTCTTGATTGAAAAACACTCCAAAAGATAGGAAGAGAAGGAAGCTTTCTCTATGCTAAAGTACATATATGAAAAATCTACAGCAATATTGTACTCACTGGTGAAAGACTGAAAGCTTTCCCGCTGAGATCAGGGACAAGACAAGGATGTTCACTGTCACCACAATTATTCAATATTGTGCTAGATTTTCTAGCTAGAGCGATTAGGCTAGATAAAGAAATAAAAGGTACTGAAATAAGAAAGGAAGCAGTAAAACTTTCATTATTCGCTGATTATATGATCCTATATCTAGAAAACCCATAACAAAACGACTAGAACTAATAGACAGATTCAGCAAAGTGGCAGGATATAAGATTAATATGCAAAAATCAATAGCATTTCTATGCACTAGTGATGGGCAATCTGAGGAGGAAATGAGAAAAGCATTCCATTTATCCTAGTGACGAAAAGAATCAAATATTTAGGAATAACCTTAACCAAGGACATAAAGGACCTGTTTCAGAAACTACAAAACATTGCTAAAAGAAACCAAAGAAGACAAATAAATGGAAAGACATTCTGTGTTCATGGACTGGCAAACTAAATATCATTAAGAGGTCAATTCTACCCAAACCGATTTACAGATTCAACACAATCACAACAAAAATCACAACAAACTTTTCTTTTCTTTTTCAGAAATGGAAAAGCCAATTATCAAATTGGCTCCAAATAGCCAAAAATGTCTTAAAAAAGAAGAATGAAGTTGAAGGACTCTCGCTTCCTGATTTTAAAACACATTACTTAGCTACAGTGCTGAAAAAAAAAAAAGAAAAAACAGCGTGTTACTGGCATAAAGACAGACTGATTGACCAGTGGAACCAAATTTAGAACTCAGAAACAGACCCTCGCATCTATGGTTAAGTGATTTTTCACAGGACTGTCAAGCCCACCCAGCTGGGCCAGAACAGACTATTCAACAAATGGTGCTAGAAAAAACGGATATCCACATACAAAAGAAAGAAAGAGGTCTCCTATCTCACACCTTATTCAAAAATTAACTCAAAATGGATCAAGGACCTAAATATAAAAGCAACAACCATAAAACTAGAAGAAAATATAGGAAACCATCTTCAAGGTCTTGTGTTAGGCAGCAGTTTCTTGAACCTTACACCCAGAAAATAGAACGAAGGTAGAGAATGGAAAGCTGAGGTTTGATCTGTGCAGAATTGGTAAAAAAAAAAAAAAAAAA
>PVKH010050440.1:0-10004 GCA_004027955.1 Chaetophractus vellerosus
CAAACTGCAACAAAAAAGAGCAGGGGTAGCTATTCTAATATCAGACAAAAACACTTTAAATGCAGAAAAGTTATAAGAGATGCAGAAGTCATTATATATTAATAAAAGGGGAAATCCACCAGGAAGAAGTAACAGTCATAAACATCTATGCACCTAACCAGAGTACCACAAAATACATGAGGCAAATGCTGGCAAAGCTGAAGGGAGAAATAGACATTTCTACAATAATAGTTAGAGACTTCAACGTGCAACTTACATCGTTAGAGAGAACAACTAGACAAAAGATCAGTAAGTAAACAGAGAAACTGAACAATATGATAAATCAGTTAAACCTAATAGGCACATGCAGAATGTTGCTTACTGGATCAGAGGGTTACACATTCTTCTCAAGTGCTCATGGATCTTTCTCCGAGATAGAACACATGTTGGCTCACAAGGCAGGTCTCAATAAATATAAAAAGATTGAAAATATACAAAGCACCTTCTCAGATAATAATGGAATGAAGCTGGACATCAATAATAGATGGGAAAGGGTAAAATTCACAAATGTGTGGAAGCTAAACAACACACTCGTAAACAATCAGTGGGTCAAAGAAGAAATTGTAATTGAAATAGTAAATATCTCGAGACGAATGAAAATGAGAACACACCTTATTAATACATATAGGATACAGAAAGGCAATGCTGAGAGGGCGATTTATAGCCCTAAACACCTACATTAAGAGAGAAGAAAGAGGGGCCGGCTGTATAGCCCAGTGGATAGGGCACCGGCTTACCACATGGGAGGCCCTGGGTTTGGTTCCTGGGGCCTCTCCAGGTGGGTGGACCGCTTGAGAAGGCAAAAGCTGCCGTGGGCAGGGCAGAGCCGCCGTGGGCAGGGAAAAACCGCCATGGGCAGGGCAAAGCCACCACGGGCAGAGCAGAGCCGCCTGCGAGCAGAGTGGAGCCACCTGTGGGCAGGGCACAGCCGCCCACAAGCGGGGCAAGCCACCCGCGAGTGGGCAAGGCCACTGCTCACTGGTGAAGCTGACTCGGCGCGTCACCACAGCAGGGGAGGGGGAGACAAAAAGCAGAAAATAAATAAATAAATCTTTAAAAATAATAATAATAAAATAAAAGAGAAGAAAGAGCTAAAACCAAAAACCTATCTGCACACCTGGAGGAACTAGAAAAAGAAGAGCAAACCAATCCCAAAGCAAGGAGAAGGAAATAAAGAATAGAAATTAGAGCAGAAATAAATGAAATTGTGAACAGAAAACAATAGAGAAAATCAACAAAACCAAAAGCTGGTTCTTTGAGAAGATCAATCAAATCGAAAAACCCTTAGCTAGACTAACAAAGAAAACAAGAGAGAAAATGCAAATAAATAAAATTAGAAATTAAAAAAGGGGATTTTACAACTGACCCCACAGAAATAAAAAAAGATCATAAGAGGATATTATGAAAAACTGTGTGCCAACAAACTAGACAACCTAGATGAAATGGACAAATTCCTATAAATGCACAAACAACCTACACTGATGCTACAAGAAATACAGGAATTTAACAAACCAATCACATTTAAAGAGATGGACTCAGTCATCAAAAATCTCCCAAAAAAGAAAAGTCCAGGACCAGAAGACTTCACAGGTGAATTCTACCAAGCATTTTGAGAAGAATTAACACCAGTGCTGTTTAAACTCTTCCCAAAAAATTGAAGAGGAGGGAAATTACCCAACACATTTGAAGAAGCCAACAATAACCTTAATACCAAAGCCAGATAAAGATGCTACAAGAAAAGAAAATTACAGACCAACCTCTCTAATGAAAATAGTTACAAAAATTCTCAACAAAATACTTGCAAATAGAATCCAACAGTATATCAAAAGACTTATACACCATGACCAAATGGTATTTATTCCTGGTAATAAATTAATTAACATAATACACCACATTAACAAATTGAAGCAAAAAAAAAAAAACACATGATAATTTTGATTGATGCATAAAAGGCATTCAATAAAATCCAGCATCCTTTCTTGATTAAAAAAACTCAAAAGAAAGAAATAGAAGGAAAGTTCCTCAATATGATAAAGAGCATAAATAAAATATCCACAACCAACATTGTACTCAATGGGGAAAGATTGAACATTTTCCCTCTAAAATCAGGACAAGACAAGTATGCCCACTGTCACCATCTTATTCAGTATTGTGCTAGAAGTTCTAGGTAGAGCAATTAGACAAGAAGAAAATAAAAGACACCCAAATAGGAAAAGAGGAAGCAAAATTCTCGCTATTCGCAGATACGTGATCCCATATTTAGAAAATTCCCAAATATCTACAACAAAGCTGTCTGACCTAAACAAACAAGTTCATCAAAGTGGCAGAATACAAGATCAACATTGAAAAATCAGTAATGTTTCTGTACACTAGTACTGAACAATCTGAGGAGGAAATCAAGGGGAAAAATCCATTTATAATAGTGTATTAGTCAGCCAAAGGGGTGCTGATACAAAATACCAGAAATGGGTTGGCCTTTATAAAGGATATTTATTTGGGGTAGAAGCCTACAGTTACCAGGCCATAAAGTATAAGTTACTTTCCTCACCAAAGTTATTACTGTTACAGGAGTAACTATTCAGAATAAATCTCAGCTCCCAGTTGAATTTTTGAACCGTTTATTCAAGCGGCCGGGCTCGTCACCTTTCCATAGGTGAGAGCGCTGAAGCAAGGCTTTAGCTAATTTTTATACTCTTTGTAAGAACCGAAACTAACTTTTAGACAAAGGACTATGCGGGGGTCTTTCTTTGTGGTTGTGTTTGATTCACATTGTCCGGGGCAACTAGCAAGCCAAGCAAGCTCCAAATGTACAGAAGCAGATATTTGTGGTTAGCTGCAGGTAGGAACAGTTTCTAACTATTTTATTCTATTCTTGTTAGTCAAGCATAACTTTTAGAGCACTGGGAGGCAGTTCCCAGAATTGTACTGAGAAGACAGGGGGGAGATTGAGATGGTTCCCAGAATTGTATTGGGAAGGGGTGACCATAATCTTTTTCCATAACATTACCATGTGTTGGAATGTAACAGAAAATTGATCTCGGAAAACTCAAACAGCACTCAGAGGAGGTGGAGAGACACAGTTTTATTACACGCGGGCCCAGAGAGAAACCAGTCTCTAAATTCTGGGCCCCCACAACACTTTTCGTGGGGTTATTTAAGTTTCTGTTCATTGGCTAGTGGATTGCTAAGCAAAAGAGATAAAATTCCTAAAGCAAGCAGGCAGGCAGTTAAGGTATTTGCTGGCTTAGCTCAGGGTCATAAGAAAGGGAGCTATCCTTTGTTTAGGGTTGTAAATTTTTGGTTCAAAGAGGCATGCTGCTCACTTATCTTGCTAATGATGGCCTGGGGAAAAAACGGAGGAGGAGAAAGGGAGAGTGATGACTTCTGTGAGGGTTCAGACATCCTGGGTTCCTCTCTTCCTGGGGCTTGCTTGTCTCTGGGCTCAGCTCCTCTGCTATCTCCACAAGGCCAGCTGTAGACTATCAGACAAACAGCTCGCCTCTCTTCATGGGGCCTTCTCTCCTTCCTCACAACCAAGCTCCTCTGTGTCCTTACTTCCCTGGGCTCCAGCTTTAAAACTCCACATCAGAACTCCAACTCAAAACTCCAACTAACTCCTCTGCTCTACCATGTAGTTTTATTTCTAAGTCCACGCCCACAAAGGGGTGGGGACTCAACCTCCTACTGACATGGCCCAATCAAAGCCCTAATCATACTTTAACCACGCCCAGAGGAACAGACCAGTTTACAAGCATAATCCAATATCTGTTTTTGGAATTCATAAATAATGCCAAACTGCTACAAACAGCAACAAAATGACTCAAATACCTAGGAATATATTTAACCAAAGATATACAGGACCTATATTCAGAAAACTACAAAACACTCCTAAAAGAAGTCAAAGAAGACCTAAATAAATGGAAAGACATTCTGTGTTCATGGATTGGAAGACTAAGTATGTGAAGATGTCCATCCTACCCAAACTGATTTATAGATTCAATGCAATACCAATAAAAATTCCAACAGCCTACTTTACAGAAGTAGTAAAAGCAATTGCCAAATTTATTTGGAAGGGAAAAGGCACCCAAATAGTAAAAAATGTCCCAAAAAAGAAAAGTGATGCATGAAGACTCTCACTACTTGACCTTGAAACATATTACAAAGCTATAGTGTCAAACAGTATGGTATGGCATAAATTACCATTTTCGATGCACTGATCACTGGAATAGACTTGAGAATCTAGAAATAGACCCTCACCTCTACAGCCAACAGGTTTTTGACAAACCAACCAAGTTACTGAGACAAAAGAGATTCTTCAACAAATGGTGCTGGGAGAACTGGATATCTATAAAAGTGCACCCAAACAGCCAAAAGCATTCTGAAAAAGAAGAGTGAAGTGGGAGGAATTTCACTGCCTGACCTTGAAACATTACAAAGCTACAGTGGTCAAAACAGCATGGTAGTGGCATAAAGATAGACACATCAATCAGTGGAATAGAATTGAGAATCCAGAAATAAACCCTCACCGATATGGTCAACTGGTTTTCTACAAACCTACCAAGTCCATGTTAATGGGACAAAACAGTCTCTTCAACAAATAGTGCTGGGAGAACTAGAATGAAAAAGGACCCCTATCTTACTCCCTATACAAGAATCAACTCAAAATGGATCAAAGACCTAAATATGAAAGCCAGGACCATAAAACTACTAGAAGAAAATGTAGCAAAACATCTTAAAGACCTTGTGGTAGGTGGTGGTTTCTTGGACCTTACACCCAAAGCACCTGCAACAGAAGAAAAAATAGATAAACGGGAGCTCCTCAAAATTAAACACTTTTGCACCTCATAGGACTTTGTCAAAAGGGAGAGAAGGCAGCAACTCAATAGGAAAAAATATTTGGAAATCACATATCCAATAAGGGTTTAATATCCATGATATATAAAGAGCTGCTACACCTCAAAAAAAGAAAGACAAACCACCCTATTAAAAATGGTCAAAAGACTTGAATAGACATTTGTCCAAAGAAGAAATACAAATGGTGAAAAAACACGTGAAAAAATGTTCAACATCACTAGTGATTAGAGAAATGCAAATCAAAGCTACAATGAGGTATCATTTTATACATATTTGAATAGTCCTATTAAAAAGATGGAAAACTACAAGTGTTTTAGAGGATGTGGAGAGATAAGAACACTTATTCACTGTTGGTGGGAATGTAGAATGGTACAGCCACTGTGGGGACTATTTGGCAGTTCCTAAGGAAGTCGAATATAGACTTGCCATGTGACCCAGCAATACCACTACTAGGTATATACGCAGAAAAACTGAAAGCAGTGACACAAGCAGACGTCTGCACACTGATATTCATAGCAGTGTTATTCACAATTGTCAAAAGATGGAAACAAACCAGGTGCCCATCAACTAATGAATGGATAAACAAATTGTGGTGTATACATACGATGGAATATCATACAGCTGTAAGAAGAAATGAAGTTATGAAGCATATGACAACATGGATGAACCTGGAGGACATTATGTTGAGTGAAGCAAGCCAGACACAAAAAGGACAAATACTTCATGATTATGCTCTTGTGAACTAAATATATTGTGTAAACTCATGGTGTTAATAACTAAAATATGGGTCACCAAAAAATAGAATGAGGTTAGAGAATGGAAAGTCTGGGTTAATCTGTGCAGAATTGGTAAAAAGTTGTTTGTAAAGCTGCAAATGAATCGAGATAGTCTTTGTAACTAGAAGTGCTAATACCTAAGTCTGACAGTAGTTGAAAGGGAACGTCTAAGGTCACGTATATTACTAGAAGGAAAGCTGAAAAATGTAGCATGGGACTGCATAGCATAGTGAAGCCTCATATGAAATATGAGTATGGGTAAAAATTGCATATAGAAGACTGTTTTTCTTCACAACTGAACAAATTTATGTTAATGTTACAAGATGTTAATATTAGGCAAAAATACAACCAAAGCAAAATATGGATAGTAGTGTATAGTAATATATTAATAAAATACCATTAGGGTTAAAAAAAGGAAATATTCTAAGTGAAAGAAACTAGACAAAAGGTACTATATAATGTTTTATTATATCTCTATAAAATATAAATACAAATAAATCAGAGAGAGAGAAAAAAACAAAATAGCAGCTGTGTATTACAGGGAAGCACAGAGAGATTGAGAGGTGATTATTGAGGGGTAGAGTTTTTTGTTTGCCTGGTTTTTCTTTTGTTTATTATTATCATCATTTTTATTAGAATAATGAAAATGCTCTAATAAAGATTGAAGTGATGAATGCACAACTATGTGATTATATCAAATACCATTGATTATATTCTTTGGGTGGATTATATGCTTTATTAATATATATCAATAAAATTGATTTTTAAAAAGTAAATAATAGGGAGCCGGCCATATAGCCCAGTGGATAGGGCGCCAGTATACCACATGGGAGGCCCTGGGTTCGGTTCCCGGGGACCTCTTCTAGGGGGCAGACTGCCTTGAGAAGGGCAAGCCACCATGGGCGGGCAGAGCCGCCATGGGCAGGGCAAAAAGCTGCCACGGACAGGGCAAAGCCGCCACGGGCAGGGCAGGTCGCCCGCAAATGGAGCGCAGCCAGCCACCCGCGAACTGAAGCAGAGCCCGCCGTGAATGGAAGCAGAAGCCGCCCACAAGTGGGGAAAGCCGCGCCTGCACAGTGACCGGCCTCAGCGCGTCACCGCAATGGGGGGGAGGGGAGATATGTAATAAAATAAAATAAATCTTTAAAAAAAAAAATAAAATAAAAATAAAAATAAAAATAAAAAGTAAATAATAACAGCACTAATGATTCTATTTCCAGTGCTAAGGATGGCACTGATAATCCATTACATAAATTAGCAGTAGAAATATGCAAAATACTGCTACTCAAATGCTTATAAGAGGCAAGGTTCTGGGTGACAGTGTATTTGATACCTTAACTGAATCTTATGGAATTAAAAAGTATAATGATGTTGGCTAATTGTTCCTAAATATGCTGAATCAGTTGTTAAGAATGAAGTGAACTCAAGGATTCAAATTCCCAGCTCAAGAACCACATGATGGACATGAAAATTTCTATGTGTGTCTTGAAAGAAATTCTTATTTCTTGAGGCCACACTCTTGAGATTTCTGAAAATTAGACCCAGAGTCTCAGTGTGTGAGTAGCTGAATTATAACACAAATTGATTTCCCAACCTTGTGAGCTATCTGCTATTAAAGTGAGGACATTGATTGGGAAGGAATGGGCTCTTGAATATTGGAATGGAGACATATTGGCTGATCATGGTGTCCATGGGGATATTGAAACCCTATATTCTGCGGAGATTTCTGTGCCAGATAAGCCTGTAAGGATCTGCCCTAAGGAATCAGCCACCCCACCTCCAGTCTTCCTTGTGGAATCAGATATCCATCGGAAGAGATTAGCCCTGCTGTGCCTATTAAACCAGTAACTACCTTTCCTGAGGAAACACCCCTCACATCTCCCATCTGAGACATCAGTCCTGTTACACCAGATAAAACTGTAATGGAATGCCTTTGGGCCTCAGGACACTGCTAATTCCTCTCACGACCCACCCCCACCATCCCTCTTTTATTCCAGACCTGTAATTAAACTGAAGTCCCAACAGGCCCCGAAAGGTGAGGTACAAATTGTGACCCATGAGGGGCTTAGCTATACTCCAAAATAACTAGATGATTTTTCCAATTTATATAAACAAGGCAGGAGAATATGTGTGGGAATGGGTATTAAGGGGATGGGATAATAGTGGGAAGAACATAAAGTTGGCTCAGGCTGAATTTATTGAAATGGGCCCATTAAGCAGAGATTCTGGATTCACTGTGGTAGCGCAAGGGGTTAGAAAAGACTTGAACAGTTGGTTCAGGTGGTTGGCTGAAGCATTTACCAACTTCAACTCAACTTGAAGTTGAGTTGCGAGAACTGCCCTGATATAATGTATGAGATGAGGGCATCCAAACGCTTAGAGAGATTACAATGCCACAGGAATGTCCAGGGGACATACCTTTCACCAGGAGTGTGACAAATAAATCTATGAGAGCAGCTCCATCATCCCTGAAGAGCTCTGTGGTTGCTCTTCTCTGTTGGTCAGATATTACTATGGGAACTGCTGCCACTGAACTTAGACCTTTAAACACAATTTGTGTTGTTTTAAGCCACCAAGTTTGTGAGAGTTTGTTACAGCAGCAATAGAAAATCAACACAGCCAGCTTAGACATGTACACTTCAGGTCCTACCAAACCTTAGTCTTCCACTGATGGGGAGTCTTGTCATGATGAGTGTAGGTTTTAGAGTTGGAAGACCTGGTGCCTTAACTTACTAGCTGTGGTACTGTGGGCAATTCACTGAACTCTTCCAGGCCCCAGTTTACTCATTAGGTAAATTCAAAACTGACCAGTTGTGAGAACCGAAAGAGAAAATGATTGGCAAAATCTGGAAAGCTCTCTAAGAATGGCTATGTGTCATATTGCTATAAGTTGTCAATAGAGGGTCCTTAGGAGGGAAAGTTCAAAAATGACTCTCATCCTACAAAAAATAAACTAGGGGGGCTGACTGGGTCTTTGAAATTTGTTTTATTAATAAAAGCATTAAGCTAGTTTGAAAAAAATCAACCTTAATAGCTGGAAATGTAGAAATAGGGAGAGTAGGAAGGGAAACCTGTTTGGGTGAGCTGGAGAAGGTGAGAAAATAAAGCAGGTACAATTCTTACTATTTTCTCCAAATGTCTTCCCAGTTTTAAGCCAGTACAAACAGGAATTTTAGAACCAAAAAAAAGGAGCTTGGCAATCATGTAGCCAAACCCCCACATCTTGCAGATGTGGAAGCCGAAACCCAGAGAATGATTTTCCTAAGGGCAGCCACCTAATGAATGGTTTGATGCGTGAGTAAAACAGCTCTCAGGACTCCAAGTTCTCCTCACTGTGTGAAGCGTAATCTTTAAGGTAAAGCATTTCTCCACAGAAATCTCTACTGCAAATCAGAGAAGGTACAGTGCCCTCTAGTGGCTTTTCACCTTATCCAACCAATCTCACAATGAACCAATCTTTCCGGTCTGTGAAATCTATTTCCCTTTTCTGTTTCAAAGGTTGAGAACATTTGGAGATGGTACAAAGTAGTATGACTTAGGGAAAACTATGGCCTAACCAGGTTCAAGTGGACAAAACTTTACAAAGATTTCAAGCAAGGGAGGATTTTAACTTCAGAAATTAGGGATAAGAAACATTGTGACAGGAATGATGGAATTTTATAAATGCAAATTTGAAAATTTGTAATATTACAATTATTATTTATGTTGAATACGTTGTTCAAATATTTTATATGGAAAATTAGAAAAATTAATTTATCTTGTGTTTTCACTGACGAATTTGGCTACCACACTTCCATTCCTTCATTTAATTATTATTCCAACATTCTTCTGAGGTGCTCTTATCCTCATTTACCAATAATAAAATAAGAAAGGATCCATTTTTTGTTTGTTTTGAAAATTGCAATATAATTTGCATAACATAAAACTCATCCTTTTCCGTGGACACTTCAGTGGTTTTTACTGTATTCACTATGTTGTGCAACCATCATTGCAGTCTAATTTCAGGACATTTCCATCACTCCTAAAAGAAAACCCATAGCTATTAGTGGTTATTTCCAATCTCCCTCCCCCACCAATTCGCTCCCCTGCTCCATCCACTCTTAACCTCTCTTCAACTTTTTCTCTGAATTTGCCAATTCTAGATACCTCATGTAAGTGGAATCATGCAAGATTTGTTCTTTTGTGTCTGACTTTTTACTTAGTGTAATATGTTCAAGATTCATCCATGTATGTGCCGTAGCTCCTTCCTTTGTATGGATATGCCACATTTTGTTTATCCATTCATCAGCTGGTGGGCATTTGATTTGTTTCCACTTCTTGGCTATTATGATAAAT
>PVKH010050441.1:0-10013 GCA_004027955.1 Chaetophractus vellerosus
TCTCTCCCATCCACATTGTGACCCTTCCGTGATCCATAACCTCTTCAGCTGTGAAGCCATCACAGTATCCAATTGTAATTTTTATTTATTTATATATCCCCCCTTTGCTGCTTGTTCTTGCTGTGTTCATTTTTGCTTTTTGCGTTCTTCTGTGTCTGCTTGTCTCCTCCTGCTGCGGCATGCTGCTGAGTCAGCTCACTGCATGGCGGCTTGCCCTGCCTGTGGCGGCTTCCCCTGCCCATGGCGGCTTGCCTGCTCACGGCAGCTTGCCAGCTTGCAGCGGCTTCCTTCTCGAGGCGGCTTGCCTGCTCAAGGAGGCCCCAGGAACTGAACCTGGGCCCTCCCATGTGGTAAACCAGAGCCCTACCAATTGAGCCACAGCTGGTTCCCTCCTTTTTATTTATATAAAGTTAGTAGTGATGTCACCATTTTCATTTTTTATTTTAGTTATTTGCATATTTTCTGTTTTTTCTTCATCTGTCTAGCTAAATGTTTGCCAATTGATTTTTTTCTGGAGAACTAACTTTTAGATTTATTAATTCTCTCCATTGTTTTTCTAGTCTCTATTTTACCGGTATCTAATCTTTATTATTTCCTTCCTTGTGCTAACTTTGGGTTTAGTTTGCTCATCTTTTTTAGTTCCTCAAGATGTGAAGTTAGGTTATTGATTGAGATCTTTCTTCTTTTTTAATATAAGTGCTCATAGATATACATTTCCCTCTGAGCACTGCTTTGGCTGTATCCCATACATTTTGGTATATTGTGTTTTCATTTTCAATTATCCCTAAGTGTTTTCTATTTTCCCCCGTGAGTTCTTCTTTAATCCACTGGTTGTTTAAGAGTATGCTGTTTAATTTCCTCATATTTGTAAATTTCTAATTTTCCTTCTGTAATTGATTTCTGGCTTCATTCCATTGTCATTGGAGAAGTTGCTTTGTATGATTTCAATATTTTAAAAGTTATTGTGATGTGTTTTATGTTTTATGACCTAATACATGGTCTATCCTGGAGAATGATCTATGTGCACTTGAAAAGAATGTGTATTCTGCTGTTGTTGGGTGAAGTGTTCTTTATATGTGTATTGGATCTAGGTGATTTATAGATCAAGTCCTCTATTTCCTTGTTGATCTTCTGTCTAGATATTCTATCCAGTGTTGAAAGTGGTATATTGAAATCGCCAACTATTAATATAGAACCATCTGTCAATGTTTAATATATTTTAGGCAGCTCTGCTGTTAGGTGCATATATATTTACAATTGTTAATATCTTCTTGTTGAATTGACCCTTTTATCAATGCATGGTGTCCTTCTTTGTCTCTTGTAACAGTTTTTGACTTAAAATCGACTTTGTCTGGTATTAATATAGCTACCCCAGCTCTCTTTAGATTATTGTTTGCTTGGAATATTTTTTCCATCCTTCACTTTCACCCTGTTTGTGTCTTTGGAACTAAGATGAGTCTCTTGTAAAGAGCATATAGTTGGGTCATGCTTCTTTATCCATCTTCTAATCTCTGCCTTTTGACTGGAGAGTTTAATCTGTTTATACCTAAGGTAATTACTGATAAAGCAAAGCTGAAGAAGTATACAATTTTTGAAGCACACATTTCTTTTAATATAACTTTCATTTTCCTTCTTTTCATAGAGATATGGCTACAGAAGAATGTTTACTTTCTTCTTAAATGTACCTTAGGGAAAATAATAGTCTAAGTGTGATGATAATTGGCAACTGACAGGCAATGTCAGTGATAGAGATGCTGTAGGGAGTGGCAGGGACTTTGGTAAACCTGAGGGAGTATGGCCTATCTCAGGGGACACCCACTACTCAACTCAAGTCAGTTGTTGCCAATGTGGGATGACAGGCTTGGTGTTGCTAGATTCTTCATTTTTTTTCCCAAGAGGAATAGGAAATTGGGTTAATTATATAAAACCTCCTAATTTCCAAGTGTTGACAATTTGAATAAAACAAAACAGAAACAATTAAAATATAACAACTTGTAGGCCAAACAAAGTGTGGGGCACCAGTCTGCAATCACTGTTGTAGATGGTATACTTCAATTAATCTAAAATCATTAATTATATATATATTTGGCAGCCTTCTCATAATGCTGACTCACAGAGCTTTTTGTCTAATGAAATCTTTAAGTGAGTCACAAGTACTTAATCCTAAAACCTTTTAATCCATGTTTTGTTCCTGGACTTGTAAATGGGGTTTCTAGACCTTATACACACTTTGTGTTAAATTCACTTTGTTGTGTATTTTTAAGATCCTATATCTATCTGTCAGTATGGTCACTAGCCTTCTCAGCTATGTGTTCTTTTCATACCTGACTCATTTGGTACTTTCTCCAAATCTTATGTTAAAAGTACTGAGTGAGACAGGACTGAGGACAAAGACCAGGGTTCTATAGCACATAAGCTGCTAAGGACTGAATCTTGCCTTAGACATGTTTGCTTCACTGAAAATAATTAAAAATATATATTAAAAATTAATGGCCCATATTTAAAAATGGGAGAATTTCACAATAAATTATCTGCATTTAGGTACCATTTGAAGATCAAAATAAGTGGCAGCCAGTATTCTGTATCTCCTCGTGGTACCAAGGGTTATAATTGAGCAAGTAGCTGTTGATGCCTTTATGGGCTCCTCCAGTCTCAACTTATTAATTGGTTAATCAATTAATTAACTCATGCATGTATGCAATAGTTTTTTGAGTCCCTAACTATGCACCAGGCACAATGCTATGTGTAGGAGATATAATGGTTGTATTAGTCAGGGTTCTCTAGAGAAACTGAACCAATGTGAGGTTTTATGTATATATAAAGACTTGTTTTAAAGAATTGGTTCATGGGATTGTGGGGGCTGGCAAGTTTGAAATCTGTAGAGCACACCAGCAGGCTGGAAACTCAGCAGTTGACTTTGCAGTCTTGAGGCAGAATTTCTTCTTCCCCAGGAAGCCCCAGTTTTTGTTCTTACAACCTTTAGCTTTTGAAAGAGGCCCACCCACATTATCAAGATAATCTTCTTTACTTAAGTCAACTGATTTTAAATCTTAATCACATCTACAAAAGACCTTCATAGCAACATCCTGACTAGTGTTTGACCAAACAACTGGGTACCATAGCTGAGCCAAGTGGAATAAAAATTAACCATCGTAATGGTGAACAAGGCAGATGCTATCCCTTCACTCACAGATGCCACAATCTACTGTGGAAGCTAGATATGAAACAATTTATGTAAATACTTTTACTTTCAATTAGTTACAGGAGTCATGAAGACAAATTATAGTAACCAGTACCATTTGGCTATTGAAAGTTTAACTTGTCATTAATCCATTCAATTGTCTGAGAAGACTGAGTACATGTTTCCATGTGTCCCAAAAGTCTACCATAAGCAGCACTGAGAAATGCTTTATTAAAGTCCAGAGACACTCTCCATACCACACTTCCCTTGTCCACCTGTATTAGCAACTGTCCAAAACCAAACCAAACACACACACAAAGGAACTGGAGTTGGTCTGATATGTCTTGCTCTCTATCCTGGCTCTTTGCTGATTCCACTGTTTCTTTCCCTTTTTGAAAAACAGAACGACATTTGTATACCTCCTAGTCTTTCTCTTATTCTTCAGGGTCCTTTGGGGTCCCAGGCAGTGGTTTGGTGATCTCATTTGTAAGATCTCTTAGAACCTGGATATGAACTTCATCTGGGCCAGAAGAAATGAACTAATTGAAGGGCATCTTAATATAGGTGTTTAATAGCTATATTGCCTCCACTGTCTCCCCTCAAAGTACCACCACTCAAAGTGAAGGGGTTACTTGGAGAAAGAGGTGGGCACTGAAATTTCCTTTATTTCCAGGCTCTGAGACACAGATAAGTAGGGTGGCAATTTGTGTTAGGATACTTTGATTGCAAGTAACAGCATCCTTTGGTTGGTTAGGAGTCTTTGTTTGCAAGTAACAGAAACTGACTCTAGTTAACTTAAGCAAAAATGAGTTTATTAAGAAGTATGTGAGGGGAGGGAAAGGGAAGAATAGGTGTAACATGGGGTATTTTGGGGACCTTGGGATTGTTCTGCATGATCTTGCAATGATGGATACAAGCCATTATACATTTTGCCAAAACCTATAAAATTGTGCAGTGCAAAGTGTAAACCATAATGTAAGCTATAGACCATGGTTAGTAGCAATGCTTCAATATGTGTTTATCAATTGTAACAAATTTACTATACTAATGAAAGATGTTAATGGGGGAAAGTTTGGGAGGGAGAGGGAGTGAGAATGCCCTATATTTTCAATGTAACATTTATGTAATCTAAAGTTCCTTTAAAAAATAAAGGAAAAAAAGTATATTAGGGAAATTAGAGATGTGAAGGAAAGGATGAAGAATTAGGTTTAGAAAATTCCAGAGCAGAGAAGTTCTGGGGGGCTAGGAAGCAGGACCTACTGGATCATCCCTTCAGGGTACCTTAGGCAGGGTGAATAAGGCTGTTTAAGACGCAAATTCCAGGGAGGGAGCTTTTGATGGTCTTGTCTTGAGTGACATGACCATCCCTGGATTGCTGATATTATCAAGATTCTATACAGTGCTCCCCAAGGAAAACCAAGGTGGAAAACCAAAGGGGAGTGGATCCTGGGCAGGGGTACCCCATGGATGTTGACTGTAGTCTTCCTCCACCCAAAGCCAGTTGTTGACTGTGGTCCAGTCTCCAGTGGTGTGTGATACCGTCAAAGCTCTCTTTCTAAACATTTGTCTGGGCCACTCAACTTTCCACAAGTGAGCCCAGTCTAGTGGTTCTGTGTGGGGGGCTAGTCTTCTTTCACTTCCTCTCAGTCTTCAAGCCAAGAGTCTGCGCATGGAAATGGAGAATGCCCACACAGTGCTTAGTGTGTGCCAAAGCACTAGTCTAAGTGCCTTAGTGATATCAACTCATTTAAGACTCAAAATTGTGGTCAGTACTGTTATCATCCCTCTTTTACAGATGGGGCCCTGGAGGTGTGGAGAGGGGTTAACTAGCTTTCTACAGGTCATGCAGCCTGGGAGTGTCAGAGCAGGATTTGGCCACAGTCATTCTGGCTGGGAAGTCTGTGCTCTTGGCAGTGTCGTAGAGTGGCCTGTGCTCAGAGATGGTTTTCATGTTTTGTGGACATTTAAGAAGTAGAGAAGATTGAGGGCCATGGACCAAAGAAGTAGGGGAGGTGGGGTGGGCAAGAGGTTTCTGAGTAATTTGGGGCTGTTTCCATAGCCTGTGATGAGGTGCAACAATATTCAGTCCTGAGATTCTCTATGCAGCTTCTCTGGCATAGATTATCATTATTGTTTGTGCCCAGCCTTGACATACATCATTGTGTATATCCCCACTCCCAGGTCAGCCATCACCGTGGAAGCTAGGTTAGCCCACAGGGCCTTTTCCACTCCACTAGAGGGGCTGCCTGACTCACCTCTGGAGCTCAGGCAGATGACAGCTAAATAGAAGGGCTCCTTCCTCTTATATTAGCTTAATTATAGGGGCTCCCTAGAAAGGGGTGTGGTGAGTGAGCTTTGAGAACCCCACCTCCACCCCAGCCCTACATTGGCACCTGAAAGAGGCGTGAATGCCGTTTCCTGCTTTATTCTCTTCCTCTTTCTTACATACCCTTTTGTCTCTATGACTCTGCACGTTTAATCTTTAATCTCTGGATGGGTCTGGTTACTTTTCTGTGTTTTCTCTGTCCTGGTTTGAGTTCCAAAAGGTCTGTTTGGGTCTCTGTGGGTGTCTGGCAGCCTCTGCAGGCCTTTCTGAATTACATAACTCAAGTTTTGTGTTTTTTGTTCCTTACTGGGGATTCTTTCCATGCTGTAATTTTCACTCCTAGGATACTAGAATTTTCTCTGGAACCCCTTAGGGTTTCCTTATAAACATATTCACTGCCATATTTTCTTCTTTAAAAATATTTTTTTTTCTCACGACAAAACCAATATATATTCATTGTAGAACATTAGAAAATACTGAGAAAGCAAATAATCTCAACACCTACAAATGTTGATGACTCGGTGTATATCCTTCTTTCTCTGTGTTTCTGTTTCTTTCTCTTCTTGTCTCTTTCTCACATACACAAATGGGACGGCAATGATATATGAGACCATCTGTTCGCCAATCACATTTCATTGTTGTTTTTTTCATTTGACTCTGTAGTTTCCACTTCATGGCTGGACCACACTTTACCCAATGAGTGCCCTATGAATGGTCATCAAGGGTGTTTTCCATTTCTCACTATTATAAGCAGTGCTATGATAAACATCCTTTGCTCACAACCCTAATTACTTCCCCAGAGCAGATTTTTAGAAGCCTTTAGTAGTTATGCTAAAAGGAGTAAGTGTTTGCCTCTCCTCTTGGCTACCCTGTAATGCTCAGGGATAGCCAAGTGGGTCTTTGTGTCCACCTTTTCGGGGTGATGGTCAAAGAATGGACAGAGCAGTTGGTGGGAACTTGCTTTAAGTTCTGTTCTCCCTGGTTCTTTTCCCAATTCCAATTCTTTCTTCTTTCCTCTTTCCTCTTTTATCCTGATTTAGTTATAGCTTTCCCCTCTGTTCCCTAAAGTAGGTGGAAACTTTCCTGGGCAAACTTTTTTTGGGGGTGTTTTAATTTCCTAGGCTGCTTAAGCAAATATCATTAAATGGGTGAGTAAAACAATGGGGATTTATTCACTCATGATTTTGAGGCTGGGAAAACATCCAAATCAGGCATTGTCAAGGCAACACTTTCTCCATGAAGACTGTGGCATTCTGGGGCTGGCTGCCAGTGATCCTTGGTTCCTCTGTCACATGGCAAGGCACATGGTGGCATCTCCTGGTTTCTCCCTTCTCTTCCTGGTTCTGTTGATTTCACCTTCTGGCTGCTTCCTCTGTAGCTTTCTTTCTCTGTCTCTGAATTTCACTCCACTTATAAAGAGCTCCAGTACTAGGATTAAGATCCATTTTGATTGAGGTGGGCCACACCATTTTAACTGAAGTAACCTCATCAAAAGGTCCTCCTTGCAATGGGTTCATGCCCATAGGAATGGATGAAATCTAAGAACAAGTTTTTCTGGGGTACATACAACCTCAAACCACCCAGGGGGCCTGCTCTCTAATTCTTTCTCAGTTCCAGGTGCTCTTTCCATTAATTAAATTGGGATTTGTTGCGCACCAGCCATGTTCTAGTCCTAAGCCAGGTTGTGGGATAGAGTGGTTGAGACAAGGCCTTGCCCTCATGCAACTGATATTCCAGAAAGAGACAGACAGTGCACAAGTAAGCAGATTGAAAAAAACAAGATGAGTGCAGTTTGTGATAAATGTCAAGAAGAAATTTAATCGGAATGAGGCCACAGAGTGGTGTAGGGAGCAGACATGAGACCTGTGAACTACAAAATGAGCAGAGCCAGCTTACAGAATTTGGAAAAACACTGTTCTGGGCAATGGGATGAGTGATGTAAAGGCATAGAGGAGGAAACCAACTTGGCTTGGTCAGTGTGACTGGGGTATAGTGAGCATGGGATGAAGTAAGTGGGGAGGTGGGCAGGGGCCATAGCACATACAGCCTCGTGGGCCAGGGTGAGCTTCTGTGCTCAGTGAAGTGGGAAGGCACTGGAAGATTCTAGACAGTGGATTGGAAGGATTGGTGTCTTGGTCTACAATGGTGTAGTATTGGTTGGAAAGAAATGGGCAGATTTGGGAATTGACGGGACTTGTGTTGGTGGATTGAAGTCAGCACAAAACTGGATGCCTAGTACGCTTTACATATGACATCTAACTTGAACTTCATACCAACCCCATAAGAGCACTTTGTAGACCAGCGCTGTCCAATAGAAATGTAAGGTAAGCCATAAATGTGGGCCGCATATGTAATTTAAAATTTTCTAAGTACGCACATTAAAATGAAAAAGGTGAGATTAACTTTGACAGTATCCTTTCTTTAACTCAAGATATCTGAAAATATTATCATTTCCACATATAATCAATATGAGAGTTGTTAATGAGGCCTTTTACTTTTTTCCACATGAAATCTTTAAAATCTGGTGTGTATTTTACACTTACGTCTCAATTTGCACTAACCACATTTCAAGTGCTCAGTAGATACCCTATTGGTAGCATAGTTATAGATGAGGGAAGTGTAAGTTACTTATCCAAAAAGTAAGTTACTTACCCAAGATTGCAGAATTGGGATTTGAGTCCCAACGTTACTCTGACACTCATGCTGTGTTCATGGCACTGTGCCAATCCCAATGGCAAAGATCTTCTTGAAGTAAGCAAATCTTGTCAAAATTTCCATAGATTTCCCCTACATCATGTACATGTGGACATAGGAAGTAGCATTTGTCATATATTTACACTTTCCTTTCCAAAGCAGATGAACCCCAAGTTCCTTTCCCCAGCCCAGACTCTTCTTTGCAAACATTACTTCCTTAGAAAAAATGTGAACATTCTCTTCTGCCTTCCTTTTATGTTTATAATTTAACTGCCACATCCTGGCAACCCTGGGAACTTGGCAATCTCCTTTCCTTTGTGGGCCTTCTAACAGCCCTTTTGTTCATGGTTTATTCATTTGTTTGGCAAATATTGATAATTGTATTAAGGTAGGGATAAGGTGCAGGAGCTTTGGGATGGGACAAACTTGGATTCTGTGGACCTCAGTTTTGCTCATCAGCAAAATAGAAATAATACCTACCCTTTTCAGTTATTGTGAAGATTACCTGATAATTGTAAAGTATCACTCAGAGGAATCAATAATAATTATTATTATGGATGTTGTTTATTATATACTGCTATGTGCCATCCCAATGATGCTAACCTTCCCTCCCTTAACTCTCATTCTTTCTTTCTTTCTTAATTTTTTTAATTAAAAAATATATTATACAAATGTCATATAAAAAATATAGGGGATTCCCATATGCCCTGCTCCCCACACCTCCCATATTTTCCCACATTAACAACATCCTTCATTAGTGAGGTACATTCATTGCAATGATGAACACATTTTGGAGCATTGCCACTACGTGTGGATTACAATTTACATTGTGGTTTACACTATGTCCCACCCAATTCTGTAGGTTATGGCAAAATTTATAATGGCCTGTATCTGTCATTGCAATGTCATTCAGGGAAATTCCCAAGTGCCCAAAATGCCCCCATATTACACCTGTTTTTCCCTCTCCCTCCCCTCAGAACCTCCAGTGGCCACTGCCTCCACATTAATGATATAATTTTTTCCATTGCTAGAATCACAATAAGTCTATAGTAGAATACCAGTAATTCTATTTTAGTCCATAGTTCATTCCCCAATCCTGAGGATTCTGGGATGGTGATGTTCACTTCACCTCTAACTTAGAGGGGGCTGTGTATTAGTCAGGGTTCTCTAGGGAAACAGAATCAACAGGAGATATCTGTCAATAATATGAGATTTCATAAGAGTCTCTCACATGACTGTGGGGATGCACAAGTCCAGATTCTGCAGGCAGGCTGCAAACCAGGGGTTCTGATGAAAGTCCAATGAAGGTCCTTGGTCTGGGAGAAGTTGGCTGTCCAAAGACACGCTGGGAAATTCCCTCTGAAAGTTGAAATCACTTCCCCTGTTAAGGCATTCAACTGATTGGATAAAAGCATCACCCATTTTTTATGGCAATCTCCCTGATTGATGCCGATGTAATCAGCCATCCACCCAGTAAACTCACTGGTGACCAAAGTCCACTAATTTATTTGTATTAAAATTAACCAAGTGCTTGCTGGACCAAACACCTGTACACAATTACCTGGCCAAGTTGACCCATTAGCCTAACCATCACAGTCCACCCCTTGTCAACTCAGCAACCATACACATTACCCTAAACCATACTTAGTCTCTAAGTAAAAACAATAACAGACAAGCATACATATATATTTCCACCTAACAATGTTCAACTCACCTGCATACAACTGAAAACACATTAATTCCCTGCAGAATAGGGTGCAAGTCTTTGTGTAATAGTCACTCTTAAACTTGATATCCTTAAATATTATGACA